>SNQJ01S0010306.1:136480-165592 GCA_010110895.2 Picea sitchensis
TGGGATCCAGTGCATTAACACTATGTTGTAGGCATGTACATAAGACCACTAGGAAATCATTACATGATGTCTGTAATTAACAAATGAATATGCCATTACATTCCATTCCCCATCAAAAGGGTGAATATCATGGTTTATCAAAACCACAGGCTCAAAATGGTAATTCAGTGGAAAAGGTGGATGGCCACCAAGATCTATATGGATCATTCCTCCCCCCTTAGGAATCAATGGTACCCATTACATCAAGTTTCCATGGGAGATGAGGAGACTTCTGCTAAATATGAAGCTTGGTGTGTTTCTTTCCTTGCTAAAGAAGTTGTCCCTCTTAACTTGTTGAAGTTTGTCATGAACCTAATGCTGAAGAGGTTGGATATGTTCAACCAATCTAGCTGCATGATCTACCTGAGTGTGGGAGGACTCAATCGGTGAATATGCAACATTAAAAGTATGAAGGGTTCTGTTATAACCTTGCTTGACTAGGAAGTGTGGAGGCACCCTCGTAGGTGTAGCAAGAACATCTTGGAACTCTTCTACAATCTTGTCGTTCTGCTTTTGATGGATAGAAAGATCTTGGGCTGAGGCTGCAGTGGTTGTAGTGTCCTTATGTTCACCTTTTGATCGGATTGTGAAGAGGCTAAACTTTGCAGTATGAGAGATTACTTTGTGGCATTGTTTTGATGGGACAATAGTCTGAACTACATCTGGTATCCTGTATAACTGACCCTCCAGAGTGAAAATGATGCTACAAGGTTGAGACTCATAAACAACATGATGCCTCCACATATATGGTTGGCCTAATAGAACATCACATACTTCCAGTAGAGAAACATCACAGACTACCTCATCCTTGAAGGGCTTGATTCCGTAGGACAAGCGACACTGTTGATTGCCACGAAGATCTTGAGCTTGGCGAAGCCAATCAATGTTGTATGGCTACGGGTGTGGTGTTGTTGGAAAATACAACTCCTTGAGAACCTCATTTGAGGTGATGTTCTTTTGGATTCCACTATCAATAATAAAATGTAGTGGGGTCCCCTTCACCCACATTTGTGAATGGAAGCGTTGGTCCCCCACCTTAGGATACTCTTCTAGTTGGATTGTTGTAGTTGTGACAATAACAATGGGTTCTACATCAATGATCTGTCTCCTTTTATTATTTTTTGAATCAAAATCCAAGTCGGGGTTTGCCTCTTTGTCTTTGAGCTCGGCCACCAATGACTGCATTGAGCGACATTCATCAGTGTTGTGCCAACGGCTGTTGTGGAACTCACACCACTTTTTGGTGTCTTTCTTAGACTTCCCATTACCCTTATTTGCTTGCATCTGGGACTGGCTCTCTTGAGGTTGGCCTTCATTTCTCTATCCTTCATTATGTGAGTTAGAGTCACCTTTACTGTGCTTCTCCCACTTACTCTGCTGCTTGAATTTCTGCTCAATTTTGACTACATATCAATAAGCAACTACCAACGAGGAGATTTTCAAGAAATCCATCTCTATTTGGACGTACCTGTGTAGACCAATGCGGTACTTCAAAACCAAGTGCCGCTCGGAGTCTTTGATACCAATATTTGAGCCCAAGGTATGAAAGATGTTGGTGTACTTTGGCACCGTCTGGTCTCTTTTCTAACGTAGAGTTGTCCATCTCATGTGTTGGTCATCATAGTTTCTAGTAGGGTAGAACTCCTCCTTTAGGGCATATACAAAGGTCACCCAAGTGGGTTCTCTCCAAAATAGTGTAGATTCATCTATGATGTACCTCTCCCAGTAACCTTCCCACCAAGCTCTGACATGGGGAAGGGATTTAAGGAGTGCGAAGGTGATCTTTTCATTGTCGAATTTTTTTTGGACAGAGTAATAAACTTCTAACAGATTCAACCATTTTTCTAGAGCATCTACATCTATTTGACCTTCAAATAAGGGGATATCAAAATTGACTTGTACCTTGAAGGGTGTCACACTCATGAAATGGCTTATTGTAGAAGATTTCTCAGCCATCGCCATCTATAGTCTTCGAAGGATCTAAGAAATTTTTTCCATCATCTCATTCCTCTGTCACACGAGGGCTTCCTCAAGAAACGTCTTGAAAGGATCTTCTTCTTTGTCATATCTCTTTTCTTCCACCATGGGAGGTCACTTGGGCTTACGAGAGAAGTTTTCCTCAAGCGAAACTAGCTCGAGACCCAACTCTCTATACCCTGACCTCGTTGGGGACCTGCTCTAAGAAACGACTAGGAGCAACCTGATTTGATACCACTGATCCAAATTATTTTGAGAACATGAAGACAAGAATATAACCGATATATAACAAGGAATTACACAAAGATATTGCGGAGAACACAAAAATATAGTGAAAAACAACTTCTATTAATGAACAAGAGAGAAAAACACTATAGAACACAAACTGACAGAATGGGGTAGCCTATCTCTGGAAATAAAGAGATGTTGGCTACACTTCATTCACAAAAAGATTTACATCACACTTCATTGCATGCTTAAAGGGCCTCCTTCACCTCAATTATATATGAGAGAATGAGAGGAGAAAAATTCCCATGATCCATGTGGGATAAATTGGACTAAGTTTATAAAATGCTCTAGGCATGTAAAACACTAGGACTTCCCGAGTGGTTACCCATCCCAGTACTAATATAGCCTGACCACGCTTAACTGCGGATTTCTAATGGGATCTGGTGCATTAACTCTATGCTGTAGGCATGTACATAAGACCACTAGGAAATTATTACATGATGTCTGTAATTAACAAATGAAGATGACATTACATTCCATTCCCCATCAAAAGGGTGAATATTATGGTTTATCAAAACCACAGGCTCAAAATGGTGATTCGGTGGAAAAGGTGGATGACCATTGAGATTCATTTGGATCATCGCTCCCTAAAGGTGCATTCAATAAGGCTTCTCACAACCCAAACGCGAGGGCTACTCATAATTACTCCATTGTGGAGGATCTGGCACAAACTCCTTGTACAATGTTTTCTCTGGAGGTTCTCTGGAGTTTCCCATCACAGAGAGAAGGATTGCTGTCTGCCTTGGGAGCGAAAGATCCCAATAACTTAGGAATGATTGCTTTCGATCCGATCGACCTTAAACCTCATCTTCCTCACCATGTTTCCTTTCAGATAGTAGTGGCATACACCGCAAAATCCTTGACACATAACAGTTTCTATACGGTAGTTGATGAGGGTGCCTCGACTTGCGTGATGTCGTTGGTATGTTGGAGGGCCATTGGTCATCTTGAGTTGTCTCCATCACCTATGTTGCTTATGGATTTTTATGGTCGATTGTTTAGACCACATGGTATAATTCTGTCTTTTTCTATGTAGTTGGAGGGTAAAACTGTGTGCGTCTAGGTAGAAGTAGTCGATGCACCTCTCGACTACAATATTTTGCTAGGATGGAGTTTGACTTACACAATGCACATGTTTGTAGCCACCATTTTTCAGGTCTTATGTGTTCTGCACGAAGGCCGGATTATAACCATTGATCAATTGTCCTTCTCTCGTCCCGAACCTTCATCGGGGGAATCCATGGTCACGATGATCGATAACCCGCAACCAAGTACTGTAAATTTAGGTGCCATATTGTTTCTGTCTTTGATGGGAACTTTTGATTATCCATCCCCTTCCAATGATGTAAGGTTTATTTCGGTCGTCCTCGACCATTCGAAGGCTACAATTTTTCAAGTGTCGTCTTTTAAAACGAGCTACTTTCAAGACCCATGGAATTTACCTTCCCCATTGACTTCGATGGAAGGGGTAGGGCACCTTGGCATGGCCATGCCCTTATCCGTTGTTGAGGTTGCATACAATGTTGTCAAGCAATCCTTGTCCAACCCTAATCTAGCTCCCCCACAAGAGCTAGATCCAGTTCTCGAGCCTATTTGGGATCAATACTCTCTCACTTCTTAGGACCCTTTAGACTTAGTCTTTCCCTCTAATGAGGCAATTCTGGAGGCAATGACTGGTCTAGACAGACCTTGGGATGATCTTCACCAAAGATCTTATTTTCTTCCCGAGCTCAGGATAATAGAAACATGAAGTTTGTTACCATCATGAATGGAGATAGACCTTATCCTATTAACCCTCTGGCTATGCACAAAATATACATCGAGGGAAACATGGAAAGTATTACTACAACGATTCCTATCGATATCTCCAAAACCCATGGCATTGTGGAGAATGTCTTGGTCGGAGTGGATTTCTCCCCCGAAGAGATTCAAGTATACACCGAGTTGTTTAAGGAGCTTCGTGATGTTTTTGCCTGGTCTTACGAGGATATGTCAGGCATCGAACCACGAATTGTTGAACACAAAATCATGACTTATCCTGATGTCAAACTGATCTGACAGAAGCTTCGCCCAGTCAATCCTTGAAAAGCAACGACGATAAAGGATGAGGTAGAGAAACTCCTCAAATCTAGTTTCATCTACCCCGTACAATTGGCGGAATGGGTATCGAACCCTGTTCCTATCAATAAGAAGTAAGGAACGATTCACCTATATATGGATTTCCGTGATTTGAACAAAGATTTCTTGAAAGAAAATTTTTCGACCCCGTTTATTGATCAGATTGTCGATGAGTGTGCGGGTCGTGAAGTATTTTTTTTCATGGACGGTTTTTCAGGGTATAATAAAATTCAAATAAAACCTGAGGACCAACATAAAATAAATTATATTTGTCCTTGGGGTACCTTCGGGTATCAAAAAATTCATTTTGGCCTGAAGAATGCAGGAGCTATTTTTCAGCGGGCCATGTCGTTTTCTTTTCACGACCTCAAACACATAGTCGAGGGGTACCTGGATGATATAGCATCATGTTCTCGCAAGAGATCCGATCATCCCGCCCATTTACAGCTAATCTTTGAGCAATGTCGCTACTATCAGATTCGCTTGAATCCAAACAAGTGCAGTTTTTGCATGACATCAAGGCATTTACTGGGTTTCATCATGTCAACAAAAGGGATCATGGTCGATCCTCTCAAGGTTGAGGCAATAGTTCAATTGCCTCCCCCATGCACAATTCCCTAGCTTCAGAGTTTACAGGGGACAAGAAATTTTCTTCGGGGTTTTGTCACTAATTATGCCGAGATTACAAAAGGGTTCATGCATCTTTTAAAAAAGGGAGTCCCATTCTATTAGGACGAAGCATCTCAACACTCTTTTGATGCATTGAAACGTGCTCTGACATCTGCCCCTCTGCTTAGGCCTCCTGATTATGGAAATGATTTCCTGTTATATTTGGATATCGTAGAGTCTACAATCAACATGCTCTTGGTACAAGAGGATGATGCGCTCAAAGAGCACGTTATCTATTATCTTAGCCGAGGCCTAGTTGGACTGGAGCTCAACTACTCACATGTTGAGAAGCTCGCTTTGGCTGCTGTTCACACTGTCTAATGGTTCTGACACTATATATTACTTCACAAGACCACCACCATTGCTGTCATTAACCCTTTTCAATATGTGTTAACGTGACGGGTCATCGGCGACAAAATCAATCGATGGATAGTTATCCTATAAGAGTTTGACTTGGATTTCTTTTCGGAAAAATCTAAGAAGTCCTTGGTTTTTGTGGAGTTAATCTCGGAACTACAGGTCGAAAGCGGTGATGTTTCGCCCAAATATTCACCAATTAATGGAGATCTTTTTCTGATCGCATCTTCGGACCCCTGATATGGAGATATACTTGTGTATCTCTTGACTTTGACGTGCCCCGCTTCTGCTTCTCGCGATGATCGTAGATGAATATGACACCAAGTGCATAATTATCTCATCCTTGATAACACTTTGTATTGTCGAGTGGTGCATTGCATTCCTCGACTATGTCTTACTCACGAAGATGCATAGCTCATTTTGAACGACTGTCACACCGACGCATGTGGCGGTCATTTGTCTGGGTTGGAAAATACCCAAAATATTCTTCACACCGTATACTTCTGGCCCTCGTTAATCAAAGATTGTATTGAGGCGGTCAAAAAGTGTCATTTGTTCCAGATCTTCTGTTGGAAGATGCAGGAACATCCCACTCCTATGTTTCCATTCATTGTTGTCGATCCCTTCACTAAGTGGGGGATTTATTTCACTACATGTCACTCGACTTCTGCCAGGGGACATCACTATATCATCGTAGGAGTAGACTACTTTACTAAATGGGTCAAAGCTATGCCGAAATTTAACAATGATGGGGAAACTGTTGCCCTTTTCGTTTTCAATCATATAGTATCTAGATTCGGTATCCCGAAGGAGATTGTCACTGACCATGATAGTTGCTTCCAAAACAAAATGATGACTGAATTAACATCAAAACTTGGGTTTAAATAGGAACATTCACCACCCTATTACCCACAAACAAATGGTTAGGTAGAAGCTGTGAATAAGTATCTCAAGACTATTCTTCAGTGAATGATCAATTCAACCACGTCAAATTGACATTTGATGTTATATTCGACGTTGTGGGATTATCAAACTTTTGTAAAGACTGCTACCGAGTTTTCACCTTTTCAACTCTTCTATGGGCTGGAGGCAGTCTTTTCCATTGAGTGTCAAATCCCTTCTCTGAAGTTGGAAATACAACTACTGCCCGACACTACACTGCTTGAGGAACATCTACTATATCTTGAGTAGCGTCACGATGTAGCCTTGTCTAACAAGGCTCATAAGAAACTAGTCAAGTGTCAATATGATCGGTCCGTTCTCCCTCAAATTTTCTCTAAAGGCGATCTTGTCCTAGTCAAGTACAAAGTGGTAATTAAATCTTAAAAAATAGTCGGTATACATCGCTAGGTACAAAAATTTTCCTCGACACATAAAAGGGTCTGACACTATCTAAGGTCTAGGCCTATTGGCCTTGCTGTAGTGCACAATGAAGTTCACAAGACACCGAAATAGTTGGACCCACATCCTGGACACCCCCAATACATGTGGCTGCATGGCAGGGGGAAGGTCCTCAATCTCTGCCATGGGTACTGCACGAATGAGAGCCATGAGGTTTCTCTCTACTCGCCACAACACTCTCTCATCCTCTATGGCTGGGGGTCCTCCTCTAGCTACCGGTCCTCCTGATCCTACTGGTCTGGCCTCTGGTCGAGGATGATGCCTGGTCTTGGTGAAGTCTGCTGGCCAAACATGTCCCACATCTGTACATAACAAATCTTCAAGTTAGTACTCTAACATACACATAAAAATGATGTATATAAAAAATTAAAAATTTAATAACTTTAAAAATACGTATGTTACCTATATCGCTACGCTCCTCGCCAGGGGGCATGGGCATGTCAGGATCTCTAAGGAAACTTATCCCTACATAGGGATAGTCCTCTATGATTGGAATCTGATGCTCCCACCAATCAAATAATTTGTCATCGAACGCCTCCTGGGTTCTTCCTCCACCCTGTCTAGGCAACAAAGTTGCCCACCTGCATAATGCCGGGAAGGAGGCAATATGCCCTCGTACTGTCTCTCTTGGGCCAAGACTAGGCACTCTCTCTTGAAGAAGGAACATAAAATGGTGTTGCACCTAAAGTTATTATTTGTCTGCCTACGACAGTATGTAAGCTGTCTCTTGATGCATGTCAGCATGGTAGTGATCTAGTAAAAAATAATATCCTCTAAACAATAAACTACATAGTGCATATTTGCACGGGAGGCCTGATGGAGTGCTTTGGATCCTATGATCCACTTGATCATGAATAAAACAATGTGAAGAGAGAGGCTGGTAATCTTATGAATTGGCACCTAAGAACCTACTTTCTCGGTACAAGCCTCACAATACATCCCGATGTAATCTTCGATGTTGTACAACCCTGGAGGAAAATTCCTTAAGTTGACCAGTTCCCCTCTCCTAGAGAGGCCGGTCAAGGAATATATATCCTCTATGGTCGGGGTCAGTGATTGAACCTCTAGCATGAACACGTTTGCATCAGGATGCCAATACTCCACTAAAGCATTGATCAACCTCGGTTGTGCCCTCATGAACGAACATTGGAAAAATTTCAATAAGCCACATTGTTTTATCATAGCGATGGCCCCAGGATACTCCTCGACCAAGACATGTAGCTCCTCATGGTCTCTTTCTCTCCAGTGAACATACATCATGTCACACACACAAGTTGGAGAGGGTTTTAGTCTTTACTTATATATTTTTGAATATTAAAAAGGGTGTACGTGGGATACTTTTAGGACAATTATGTATGTACGCGGGTTGCGTATTACTCTACCTGCGTACATACGCAGGCTGCGCGTGGATAACCTGCATACACACAATCATGACCCTTTTTCAAGGGCGCACACCTCCTAAACAAAAAATTAAATGCTTAAGGATGAACTGAAATGAAATATGAGGTGATTTGTACTTACTTGGTGCAAGTGTGAAGGTCTTTTGTCCATTGTAGCTCCTTGAATTCACGTTTTTAACAAAGGGGGTTTTTGACCTTTTTACAATTTTCCAAATTGCAATGGTAAAAATGAGTTGTCCACCTCTATTTATAGACTTTTTTGGCTCTTTTTTCCCTAATTTGATTCCCCTTTTCACTTTTCATGACTGGGTGGCTACTTGAGTTCTCTTTTAAGTTATCTTTGGGTCATTCTGATGGACTTGTCCTTTCGGTTTGGTAATTTTCATGAGATGGGTTACACCTATATCATCCCATGGTAAAAGTCATTTTTTTAACTTTTCAATATAGGTTAGGTTTTCACTCCTAGCTTTCTGCATAATGTTGACTTTTCTGCTTTGCCATAGGATCAATCCCACCGAAGTGCGACACAAAACCTTCTCTACTGCTTTAGAAGTGTCATAATTAGGTGGTAGAGCCTACCTCTACATGGATTCCCTAGGTAGATCCTTTGCTGCATTTTGGCATCCATGATGTGAGTTTTGACTATAAGATTGGGAGTCCTTGTTAGTCCTGCTATGATAAACTATTGAAACCTCATTCTTCTTGCTAATCATCACTCTTTGCCTTACCCACGAGACTCCCTAATGAGCACAGTTTGTTTTCTTTCAAGCTCACTTATAATTTGAAAGCAACATCCAATGAGACTATATTTATTCTTTTCGATCTTGTGAGGATTACTTGAGAAAATAAGCCCCCCCTTGAGTCTTCTTTAATCCCTTTTCAGACTCTCAAAAATTGAAAATATTTTCGAGCCATCTTGTTGTCCTTCACACTCGCCAAACTCAAATTTGAAGGCACATATGTCCAGCGGTATTTTACCCCCTTTTCAGTCTGGATGACTAATTTTGTGAATAAAGGTATACCCTAGGAACTTTAGTTCGCTAGGAGAGTATTCTCAGGCGTGAGGTTAACCCTTTTTCGGGCCTGAGGGAATAATTTTCCAAAAAATGACATTCTCCTTGGTTTTGGTTTATCTCTTTTTCAGGCCTTGGAGATTACTTACGAAAAAGGAACCCCCTCAAATTCCATAGTTAAGCTCTTTTTAGAGTCCCTAAATATGAAAAGATTGTTGAGTGACCTTGTTCCTTTCACACTCATTAATTGGTCTAGAAAGAACATATATTTGACATGAGTTTAACCCTTTTTCTAGGCAATAGATTTTTCTGGAAAAAGGTATGCCTCGGGCAAATTGTCTCGCCTTGAGAGTTCTCCTGAGTTATATTTTATACTTTTTCGGGATAAGGAGACTAAACCTAGAAAAAGGTTGTGAGTCCATAGTTAATCTCTTTTCAGACTCCTTAAAATTGAAAAGATCGTCGAGTGATCTTGTCTCAAACACACTCATTAAAATGGTATTGAAGAGATGTAGTTTTGGTATAAGTTTAACCCTTTTTCGAACCGATTGGACTAATTGCGAAAAAGGAACTCCTTGGAGTCTTCTTTTAGCGTTTTTTCACACTCTCTAAACGTGAAAAAACCACCGAGATTACCTTCTCTGGGCTCGTAAAAATTCACATAGAAGGAGTCTTGTTGTGTCATGCTTAGTCACATTGTGGGTCTCATCCTTGCATCATTGGCCTAATGCCGGCTCCATGTTGCTCTCAACTGAACCTTTAAATCATTCCTTATACACAAGCCCTGCAACCATTTTTTTCCTTTTGTGATTTGACACCTTGACCCATGGAGGAATTTTCCCCGAGTGTCCTTATCTTGCACATGTCACCTTTCCCTGAGAATCAATATGTTCCATGCGCTTGGAACCAGTTTTCTTGCTCATGACACTCGTTCCTCCTTTGTAATGTATTATTCTTTTTCAATCTTGTTAAAAATTTGAAAAAGACAAAAAAAAATCAAGTATTCCAAAAAGAGGGGACGAGATATGTCAACTCTTTTTGTGGCAGCAAGATAGTCGCCGTTGGAATATCGCTACATAGAGTTGTTTCCTCCTCCATTTGGTTACTCTTCCAAACATATGGAGAGTTTGTGGTACCTCCTGCATCGCAGACTTATTTCAATATTACACTTCCTAAGTCTGATCATCTCTCATGCTTTTGTACAAGGGAATTTTTATCCAACCTGAGTCGGCAATTTTGCAGTTTGTCTCTTGACTTTCATGAGTTGAACGTCCCCTGAGTCTAGTCAAGTCAAAATTCAAAATCGACGAAGTTTTGTGCCTGATGATCGAGATCCTCTAGTCTTTCCTCAATGACATGTCGAAGACCTCAGGGTAGTGAGTCTTACACTCATATTTTACTCCTACCTGAGCTATTGAATATCTTGAAGTTGTTGCTTGAGCTATGTTATCTTCATCTCCAGCCACAAACATCAGTGCTTCCTAAAGATGCATATTATATTGTCTTGAATATCATCTAATGATTTTGAGATGTAGATCCACTGTGTATTGTTCGCGGCTACACTTTATATAGAAATTTATATGACATGGATATGTAGTGTACTTGATTGGAAACCATGATTAGTTCATCCTGAGCATGTGTATCCCTGCCTCATAGAAATTATTATTATTTTGCAGATGGCCCACTCCTGAACTCTGGTCCTGGGCTCACTCAAATTTGTGCCTTCCCACTGGTAAATATATTGTAATGCATTTTAGCCATTAGTTGCTCTTATAACCTCACACATTAGGGGGCATATGTTATAGCCCTAAAATTCCTTACCTATGCATACATGGCATTGGCCTTTTTACTTACACCATTTGCCAAATTATTGCTGAGGATCTCTCTTTAAAAAACCAATTTTTGGAGCATATACGTGCCCTTTTGCACTACTGCCCGCTTACACACGCATGTTTCCTACTAGACATTCAATGTACATATGCAGGCTGCATGCTAAACAACTTGCGTTTACCTCCAAAATTTTCAAAAAATAAAAAGTTGCAAGGAATTCGATGGAGTTTACGGGCTATCAAGGGTTTCCCAACCATTTTACCCATTGCAGTCCATCCCCAAACCAAATAACCATATTGTTGTCATATAAAAAGAGGTCTCGGGGTCCCATTCCATAATCAAGCAAGAGAGCAAAGAAACTCTGCCAAAATCCCTTCCCCTTCTAGCCCAAGATTTACATCCCTTTTTGAGATTTGGCCTCGGGATTCCCCTTCAACCCTTTCTCTTTATGCAATCCATTTCCTTTCCCCAAAGATATTAGTTGATTGTGAGAGGCAACAATGGAATGTTTCACTTTGATCAACAGTAAGAGGAGCCCAGACCTAGTTCATGGGGCATCTTTTGATGATAAGGTTGTAATATTTTAATCTTCAGTTTGAATAAAAGAGTTCTTTTCCTGTCCCAATACTGTGTGTACTTATATCTTTATTGAATAATGTTTCTACGATTATATTTGAATGCTAACATTGATAAGTAGAGTTTCTATATTTGTAGCATTGTTTGCCTAAGTGTTTTTGCAGGTCATCTTTGGTAGGAGACCTGCAGCTTGGGAAGCTACAAAGTTGAAGGAAGTCTACATCGAACGTTAGGGCCTAAGGTACACTTACCAATATTCCTTCTTCTCTTTTTGTATTTCTGTTCAGATAGTTCAGGGTGGTTTAGGATTAGGAATTTATTTTAAGGGAAGTCAGTGCTCTGCCTATATTTCGACCTAGTAGAGTAATAGGGGGATTTCCCCCACTAGCAACTTTGTTGGGATTCCTTGACCGATTGTAACTTCATCTTCTTGATTTGTTTAAGTTATTTTCATTAAGTGTTAAGAACCAAATATCAAAATAGCATAAAAAACATCATAGTATGTACTCAACACCTTGACAAAGAGAGAATTTTAGATAATAAGCCTCTTTGAGGGGGAAACCTCCTTATACATCACATACATTTACAAATACAAGATGATTCCAAATGAAAAGGTCTCCTTGGTGTATATAAGAGACTAGGAGGTACAATTACAACTAATGGACCCAAGATGACATAAATGAAATAATGATACTAATGTAATATGCCCCAATTAAGGGGTAATGTGCCACTATTTAGGGCTTAACACCCTTCCCTTAAGAAAAGTGTTGTCTACAATGCTTGAGTAATTCTGGATGCTTCTATATAAAAGACTCATCTTCCAAAGTGGAATTTTCAGCAGTCAGTTTCCTCCACTTAATGAGATACTTTGAAATGGATTTATTCCTCAGCTGGCGAATTCTTGTGTCAATGATAGATTAAGGCTCCAATATGATTTTTCTTTCCTCGTCAAGTTCTGGAAATATAGTTTGAACTGTGATCTTGTCACCTATAACCTTCTTTAAGCATGAAACATGGAAAACTGGGTGTACTCACGAAGATGTAGGAAACTCCAATTTGTATGCCATAGTACCAATATTTAGCAACACCTTATAAGGGCCATAGTACTTTGGTGATAATTTATCATCCTTCTTAGCTTTCTTGAGGGACATCTGTTTGTATGGTTGTAGTCTTAAAAACACCCAATCCCCTACTTCAAAACTTCTTTCACTACGATGATAATCTTCTTGTTGTTTCATGTGATTATGTGCCATGGTCAGGTTGTCTTTGAAGAGTTGGAGAACTTGTTGTTGATGCTCGATGTGATATTCCACTGCTTGAACCTTAGATTTTTCTTTTAGAGAAGAAGTGATGGAAGGTGGGTGATATCCATAGAGTGCCATAAATGGTGTCATTTGTTTTGCAGTCTGAAAGGAAGTTTTATACCACCATTCTGCCAAGGGTAACCACTTGAACCATTGTGTTTGTTTATCAGATCCAAAGCAACAAAGGTAGCCTTCCAGACATTTGTTCACTATCTCAGTTCGTCCATTAGATTGAGGATGATAAGATGAGCTACGAGCCAATTGATTACCCAAACAAGAAAATAATTATGTCCAAAATTGTCTAGTGAAGATGGAATCTATGTCACTTACAATAATATTTGGGCTTCCATGTAGATTTTGAATTGTCTCCATGAATGTGGTGGAAATTGTACTGGATTTGAAAGGATGAGGGAGTACACAAAAGTGTGTGTACTTGGCCAGTCTATCAAGAATCACCATGATGACACTCTTTCCTTCAAACTTCGGTAACCCTGTGATGAAATCCATGGAAACCTCCTCCCAGCGCTGACTTGGGATGGATAATGGTTGTAAAATACCCGGGGTCTTAATTGTTTCTACCTTATTTTGTTGGAAAACCAAACATTCTGCCACAAACCTTTGAACATTAGTTTTAAGTCCATCCCCAAAAAATTCCTTTTTGACCCTATGGTAGGTTTTCAAAAATCCTGAGTGCCCTCCTACCAGAGAGGTGTGCAATTCCAAGAATACATTTTGTTTGAGTTGGGAGTTCTTACATAAATATAAGCGATCTTTGTACCATAGTGAATCATTTTTCCATGTAAATGTATCTGATGCACTAGAATCCTGCTGCAACCTTTGAATGAGAGTCCACACATTTTCGTCATTCTTCCATTCATCCCTCACTTCCATTATCCAATCGGGTTGGATGATCGAGATAGCACAAAGAAAGGATTCAAAATATTCATCCTTGCTTGAGAGTGCATCTGCCACAACATTGTTCTTCTCTCTTTTTTAGATGATTTCAAAATCATAACCCAACATCTTGGTCACCCATTTTTGTTGTTCTTCTGAAGATAGTCTTTGTTCCAAGAAGTATTTAAGATTATCATGAAATTTTTTGACCTTGAAGTGCCTACCTATTAGGTAAGGAAACCATTTCTTCAATGCATGTAGTATTTCCATCATTTCTTTATCATAAATGGGTTTGTGTAAGTTCTTTCCCATGAGTGGCCAACTTCAAAAGCAAGGGGCCTTCCTTCTTGCATTAAAACAACACCAATACCATTTCCTGAGGCATCACATTCCACAATAAAGGTTTTTGTGAAGTCTAGTGTGGTCAAGACCTGAGATTTGCACATCGAATATTTAAGTTGTTCAAAAGATTGAGTTTCCTCTCAAGAATGCATCCTTCTTAGTTAATGTCGTTAAAGGTGTTGTTATTCTTCCATAGTTGTGAACAAAATTGCGGTAGTTACCTGCCAAACCCAAAAATCCTCTAAGATTATTCAATGTTTTGGGAATCGACCAGTCCATCATGTCCTTAATATTGTTAGGGTCTACCTTGACACCTTCATGAGATACAATATGACCCAAATACAATACCTCCTTCACCCCAAAGAAACATTTGGATGGTTTGGCATATAGTTGTTTCTCCTTTAGTAGTTGTAGCACCTTATCAACATGTCAAACATGATCCTCCCAAGACTTGTTATAGATTAGTATATCATCAAAAAATACTAACACAGATTTTCGAAGGAAGGGATTGAAAATGGAATTCATCAACCCTTGGAATGTGGAAAGTGCATTTTTAAGGACAAAAGGCATGACCAAAATTTCATAATGGCATTCATTAGTTCTAAATGTTGTTTTTGGGATATCTACTTCCTTCATTCTAATCTGATGATACCCTTAACAAAGATCCAACTTTGTGAAGTAGATTGCTCCATGTAGTTCATCTAACAATTCATCAATGACAAGAATGGGAAACTTATCTTTAATAGTGATATTTTTTATCTCTCTATAATCTGGACACATACGCCATGAGCCCTCTTTCTTGAGTACCATTACCACCAGTGCAGAGTAAGAACTTTGGCTAGGTCCAATAATGCCAAATTCTAACATTTCTTCAACCATACACTCAATTTCACTCTTTTGGGCATAAGGGTATCTATAAGGCCTGATGTTAGGAGAAATAATCCCAGGAATTAGGAGAATAACATGATCATGATTTCAAGTGGGTGGAATACCTCTGGGAATATCTTCAAATAATTTGGAATGCTTATCGATGATCCCTTGGAGATCTAGGGGAATATATGGCTTATATGTTTGAACATCTAGTGAACATAGTTGTACAATTACACCTTGATGCCCCTTTTTCAATAATTTTGTCATTCCATTAGAGCTTATCACCTTATTGGGTTTCCCTGTGATACCCCTTAACTCAATTACCTTTCCTTCCAATGAAAATTTCATGAAAAGTTCTTGAAAATTAAAAGCCACTATTCCCAATGATTGTAACCATTGGACTCCTATTACGACATCAATACCACACATGGGTATAGAAATCATTGGACTATTCATTACATATTCCCTCATAGTAAGATTGATATTATGGTTTTTTCTCGAGAAATTGATAGTTCCTCCATTTGCAATAATTACTTGAAACTCTGGCGCTGGATATATAAAGCAATTGAGATCTTTGTCTAATTTATAGTGAATGAAATTATGAGTACTAACAGAATCAATTAGGACTGTTACCTTTTTCTTTTTGATTTATCCTTTGATATTGAGGGTTTGAGGAATGATAATTCTAGCCAATGCATTACATGATATCGTGGGAGTCAACTCTTCAAAAGAAACCTCTTCGACGTTTTCATCTTGAGATTATTCTTGTTCTTGTTCTTGTTCTTGTTCTTCTTCCTCTTCACAATCTATGTAGATTAATTTCTTCTCACCACACTTATGTCCCTTATTGTACTTGTTGTCACAATTAAAGCATAAACCTTTTGCTTTTCTCTCCTCCAATTGTTGAGGTGTCAACCTTGTAGGTTGAGGTATTTTAGAAGAAGGAACATTATTCTCTCGATAAATGTTAGGAGTGGTCCTTTTAGTAGCCATATCCATATTTTTACTTTCAACATTTCTCGCCACCCTGAACGCATTCTCCAATGATTTGGGTTCCCAAAAGAGAACCTCATGTTGAATTTTATCCTTTAAAATTCCTCTGAATACATCAATCAGGTGCTCATATGGAATATCCATTACCTTTATATTCAATCTTTGGAAGTTCTCAATGTGCTCCACAACTGAACCCTTTTGCTTGAGATTTATCAATTGGCTAAAGAAGGTATTTCTCCTTGTATCCTCATAGTGTGCTATCATTTTTTCCATGAAAATTGTCCAAGTGACAAGTGATTTGCGAGAACAAAGCCATCGATGCCACAAAAATTGACCGGGTTCTAAATATAAAGAAGCAATTCGTACCTTATGTGTGTGTGTCACATCATGTAGATCAAATAACTGCTCCATATGAAGTATCCATGTGATTGGATCCTTGCCATCAAACTTCCTCATATCAATCTTAGGAAAGTGGTTGGTCTTCAACCCAAAGTTGGAGTTTCTCCAGTCTTTATTCATCTTCCTTGTATTCTCATCATGAATTTCATGGGATACATTTTCACTTTCAAGTGGCCTCTCTATTAGTAAATTTTTCAATCCTTCCATGATATCCCTTTTTAAACCACCCATCTTAGTATCCATTATTTCCTCCAATTTAGCTTCAATTGAATCCANACCACACTTATGTCCCTTATTGTACTTGTTGTCACAATTAAAGCATAAACCTTTTGCTTTTCTCTCCTCCAATTGTTGAGGTGTCAACCTTGTAGGTTGAGGTATTTTAGAAGAAGGAACATTATTCTCTCGATAAATGTTAGGAGTGGTCCTTTTAGTAGCCATATCCATATTTTTACTTTCAACATTTCTCGCCACCCTGAACGCATTCTCCAATGATTTGGGTTCCCAAAAGAGAACCTCATGTTGAATTTTATCCTTTAAAATTCCTCTGAATACATCAATCAGGTGCTCATATGGAATATCCATTACCTTTATATTCAATCTTTGGAAGTTCTCAATGTGCTCCACAACTGAACCCTTTTGCTTGAGATTTATCAATTGGCTAAAGAAGGTATTTCTCCTTGTATCCTCATAGTGTGCTATCATTTTTTCCATGAAAATTGTCCAAGTGACAAGTGATTTGCGAGAACAAAGCCATCGATGCCACAAAAATTGACCGGGTTCTAAATATAAAGAAGCAATTCGTACCTTATGTGTGTGTGTCACATCATGTAGATCAAATAACTGCTCCATATGAAGTATCCATGTGATTGGATCCTTGCCATCAAACTTCCTCATATCAATCTTAGGAAAGTGGTTGGTCTTCAACCCAAAGTTGGAGTTTCTCCAGTCTTTATTCATCTTCCTTGTATTCTCATCATGAATTTCATGGGATACATTTTCACTTTCAAGTGGCCTCTCTATTAGTAAATTTTTCAATCCTTCCATGATATCCCTTTTTAAACCACCCATCTTAGTATCCATTATTTCCTCCAATTTAGCTTCAATTGAATCCATCATCCATTGTAGTTCATATTTTGTTACTGTCTTATTTTGTAAATCATTTATGTCCCTACGCATTTCTTCAAATTCATCAATAGTCCAAGTAAGACTGTTTGAAGGCTTATTTGGTGTAGAAGTTCCCTTGTCTAGTGGCATGTTGACCAAGTATCACTTTTAAACCTTGATTTCGAGGTGGTTCTGCTAGACGATCTTTCTTCTATTGTATCTCCAAAATTTTGGCCCTTATGGGTCTGAAAATTTCATTCTGTAGTTCTCTGATATGTCTTCTCTGCAATTCCACAGGTCTGATCAAAATTGGATGTGCCAAGTGAAAGTTATGGTAACTTCCCCACACCTTGCTGATTTTTGGCCCTTACAAGAGAGCGTATTTGTAAAGCATGCCAAGAGCACAATATCTGATATTTGATTCTGAAACTTGCACCATAAATACTATAGACTATCCACTATCCAATGCAACTGGTCTCACTTAATTTGGATTCTCACTGAAGAAGATATCATTGTTTTACCTGGAACACTTGTTTGAGACTAGTTAATATGACTAGTCAACTACCCTATATTACACAGGGTGTATCTACAAAAGTAGGATGACCCAGAAGATGAAATTTTTATCACAGATACCTTGATAATTTCTCTGAATAACATATGGGTTTCAAGGTCTTGATCCATCTATTAAATATTCTCCAAGGGGTTCCTTATGAAACGTCCTAGACAAAAAAGTTATAGCAAAAATTCCAAGGTGTCTCAGATGCAATAGTGAAACCCCAAGACCTTGAGATTTGACACCAAATGTTAAGAACAAAATATAAAAATAGCATAAAAAACCTCAGAATAAGTACTCAATGCCTTGACAAAGAGATAATTTAAGATAATAAGCCTCTTTTAGGGGGCAACCTCCTTATACACCACATAAATTTACAAATACAAGATGATACCAAATGAAAAGGTCTCCTTGGTATATATAGGAGACTAGGAGGTACAATTACAACTAATGGACCCAAGCCGACATAAATACAATAACAATACTAATGCAATATGGCCCAATTAAGGGGTAATGTGCCACTATTTAGGGCTTAACATTAAGGCATTCTTTAACCAATTTGAAATATAATCTCTCATTGGTGCAACAATTATTTCCCACCTTACTCTTATGTCAAATAACTAACTTTCCAGATCTTGGAAATCAATTGAAAGTTGATTTAGTGTATCCTCATTGTCTTCATTATTTTTTACATAGTTAACTAACCAACTTTCAACTTATAACTTTGAATTCTTAGTCAAACTATTAAATCTCTCAGCGGATGCATATTTCAACAATTCCATTTTTTCTTTGAACTTCTCCTTTGACATAAATATAGAATTCTAATATAAACTTTTGGTCTTCAACTTCTCCAGTTTTTCTAGCTAGATCCAACTCTATTAATTTTAGATATGACTCTCCCCTTTTGACACTTGTAGTGTCACAATCAACCAATATTTATTTTAGACACTTTATTCTTTTTATCCAACATGCTTTAAGTTGCTTTATGGACTGAAGAAGGAAAGTCCTATTCTTTTCTTTTAAACTCACCCATACTTGAAACTTTCATAGAAAAGGTAGTAATAACCCCTTTACAGAACTCCTCGTCATTTTCTAGATGACATTGTCTCAAATTACCATGCCTCGAGAATAAGATACATTCTTTTATTAATGTTTTCTCCAACATATCTTCTGACAAAAACAAGTAGGCTCGATGTTCTTCTTAATCTTGAGTTGGATTCTGGTGTTCCATCACGACTCTTCCATGGATGCATTGTAGCAATTGGGCTGGCAAATATGGGCAGGGGCATTAGAGTGATCTCTAATTATTTAATCCCATCTTTTAGGATGAAGTGTTCACTTTCTATTTCTCCAACTGACATCTTTATGGCTTCACCCGTTGCTTCATGGATTTGTACAATTCTATATGGTGGAACTCCATTTAGGTCAAGCTCTGAGCTCAAATTTCCTTGAATCTTTCATTTTTGAATGATTTTTTTCAATTACCAATTTCTTTGAACCTTAATCGAACAAGGTGCTATGCAAAGTTAGAGATTCTTCTTCAAATAGAACTGGTTCTTATTGACCAATTCTACTCCAAGTTCTCTACTTTCTTGAATCCTTTGTTCTTCATCAGGAAATTCAATATCCTCAATATTAACATCAAGATCCATATCTTCGAGATCAATTTATTCTTCATGTGTGACCTCACTTGCTCCTTCCTGATTTGTTTGTATTTTTCTTTTACTGGTCACTGGAATCTTGTGGGGTCTTTCCAGACTTCCCTTAGGAGGATTCTAGTCACCTCCATCATCAGAAGTGTTTATTGAAGATTTATTTTGTTCTTGAGCTGTAGGTTCGGATTTTTGTTTTTGTAGGCCTCTTTTCTGAGAAGTGTTGGGAGACCATGTACTCCTTTCATTTACAACTTTTCCACACTATCTATGTTGCTTAGTGGTGCTAACAACAATTTCAATATATTCTTGTTTTTTCTTAATAACAAGTGCATGAGGGTTCTAGCTATCACCTTCCTCTTCTCCGAATAAGAATGTATTAGCAAATGTGTCAATGTAGCCCATACAAATCATGTGTTTCATGAATAACTGGTTATGTTTCATGAATAGCTAGTTAGGTTCGAACCCTTTGACTTCATCTAATACCTTTAAATGAAACTGATCAAATTGCACTGAAAATTCATTGATATTGTAGTGCTTTTCAATGCTATTTCTCCAATTTTCCAAGGCAAAGCGATAAATTGCCTTTTTCTATTTTCATGAAAGAAATGGGCCCAAAATCTATACGATTTGAATCCTTCCACTACAAACATCTTATCATACACAATACAAGATATATGTGGGTATTTCAAGGGAACAATGAATCTTGATGATACCGATATGCTCCATTGCTTCGAAACTTCCTTTTTTATCCAAAAATGATGTCGCTTCTAAAGACAATCTTGATGTATTTGGTCCAAAAATTAATCTCTTAAAAGAAGAAATAAATGAATTGTGTACTTCATAAAAATGATATATAAACTTCTCCTTCCATAAGGCGGGGTACCACATCTAAACTGGATCAATTTTACAATTGACTTGTTTGGATAAATGCAGTCTTTTAAAAACATGACAATAAGTAATGGAAACGATTAAGTACGAGGACTTGTCAAATTTATTATTCTTCCTGAAGTTTGATAAATGAAAAGATAATTCATTAGAGATCATATTTTCCCAATCGAACACTTCTTTTTCATGAATAGAAAAATACAGTATATACACATCCAGATGAGGAATGGTATCCATAGATTCTTGTCCGACTATCTTGGAGAATAGCCATGCCATTTATCGATAAGGGTTTTTTAATGAACTAACGTGGAAAGTTGATATGTCTTCTGGAACCATTATCGAGTTTTCAAGATACTCTTGCAGAAGCTCCAATCCACCATTTCTTTCCCTTGGAAAATATTTAGCTTCATCCCCTTTGAAATTCATTGTTGGCTCTAGAAGTCTGAGCATTCTTTTCAAGATCGAAGGAGCTAAATAAATAGGGCACTCTCCCCTGAAGCTAGATTTTTCTCTAAAATTATCGAAATTGTCTATGCACCATGGAACCAATTTTTTAAAATAAAATACTTCAGGAACACAACCTTCTTGAACAATCCCTGATGTCCAGATTTGGTTCACATTCCTTTCTGGAGGCGGTAATGATGAATAATACTTGTATGGTCTTGACCATTGGAATCTATGATCTTCCTGTATAAATGAGTTTATGGTGTCTCCACATAAGTGTTATTTTCTTCTAGTTTTCATACTTTATGAAGTTGGTGAATTAGTGTACAACTCTTTTCAATACATTATTACCAAAGTAATACTTTTTAATCATAAAATACTCCGGGACTCTTAGTTCAATGGGTCGTTAATGCCAATTAAATTTAAAATGATGGAGGACCGTCTAGAGAAGATCAAAATTAATAAAGGCATTTTAATACTTAACCCATTTGTTATCTCTGTGAGATTTGTATTAAATGTTTATTGGAGAATGTGACAAGATAAGACATATGTTATTGCGGGGAAATGAATGATCAACATGGTGAATGGAGAGGGAAGTAGAATCAAGAGTGGGTAGAGAAGATATGAAATCAATGTATACCCACAGACCCGTGGTAAGATTTCGAAAAGTAGACTAAGTATGAAAATGGATCGGATCAATCGAGATGGGGGGTATATGGAGCGATAATAAGATCATCGTGGACCTACTGTGAAAACTCAAGAATTAGACTAAGTATGAAAAGTAAATTGGGTTGAAGGATTCAGGGATATGAAATGATAAAGGGAAAGGAGTGTCATGACACTGTGGGTTCACAAGGGTGAAGGGTATAGTGGACAAGAATCATAACATCCCTTGGAGCACGATAGATTACAAGAAATTTACAAAGTATGGAGAATCGGTTGGATGGAGGGGTTACATTGATATACAAGTGAATTGGGAAAACTCTTTAGACCCGCAATGATATGTTTAAGAAATAAAGTAAGTATGTGTACAAAATGATGGCAACGGAACGTGATGGTGTGTTTTTGAGGCCACAAAATTTTGGACTAAAGTGAAGATGCATCATGAGCCCGTGAGAAACACGAAAAATTATAAGTATAGAAAAGGATATACAAGAGAGAGTTTACAAATGACTTAGCACATTTAAGGATCAACAACTGGCTCCAACTATGGGATAGTAACCCCTTGTGGGTTACTGACAATCTAGAATCTCGATCATTGGGCAATGGAGTCAGTATGAGAAAATAAAACGGAAGACAAAGACTTTGAAAAATATGTACAGGAAATAAAACTATATACAAATGATGACTGAGAATTTTTAAGAGAAGAAATTTTTGAGGTGTTTCCCATTGAATGGCAGCATCTAAATTGTTCCTTTCATGTCTTTCAACATATATGAATTGTATCCCATAATTTTTTTGATCATATAACGACCGATCCATAACGCTTCAAATTTTGTGTGTAGAGATTGTTTTTCTTTTTCCCTATTCCATAACAACACCAATTGTTCCTTTTGAAAATATTTTACTGATACGCTTTGATCAAAATGTATTTTTATAGTTTGTTGTCTTTGAATTATCTTTCTTAATGCCTCATTTTATTGTTCTTCCAAATGCATAAATTGATCACATCTTCTTTGTAGAGGAGAAACTTCTTCTATATCTTCAGAGTTCACATCATAGGTCAGGGCATTTAACTCAAGGTGAATAGGAATTTTAGCTTCCTTTCCATATACTAATGCATATGGTGACTATCCGATGTTGTCTTTTGGTGTAAGTTGACTGGCCCATAGTGCATTGATCATCTTTACATTCCAATTCCTCTGATTTGTAGTGATTGTTTTTTTAAACATTTAGATCAATGTATTGTTTGTTGACTAAGCCAATCCATTCCCTAGGGGATAATAATTTGATTATTGACCCATGATGATGCCATATTCCCCATAGAACTTTGTGAATTTTGAACCTATCAAAATTGATCCATTATTAGTTATGATTTTTTATGGAACTCCAAATCTTGATAAGATATTATCTTTAAGAAAATTGATGAGTTCTTCATAATCAACCATTTTTAGAGCTACTGCTTCTTTCCATTTTGTGAAATAATCAGTTGCAGTGAGAATGTGTGAGTGGAATTTGCTGGATTTTGGATTAATTGGCCCGATGAAATCTAATCCCCATTGTGTAAAAGGTTCTTCAATCATTATGGTATGCAATGACATTGTTGATTTCTTCATATTTCCTGAAATTTTTTGACAGGAAATGCATTTTCTGACGATTGAATATGAATATTTAAAGATGTTGGGCCAGTAATAGCGATCTCTCATGATTCTTTGTTCAAGTGTTTTTGGAGCAAAGTGTCCTCCACAAGTTCCTTCATGAAATTCCTGTAGAACCTTTTAAGCATTTGTGGAATCAATACACTTTAAGAGCATTCCATCAAAATTTATTCGAAACAAGACTTCAACAACTAATGCATATTGATTGGATTTCATTTTCAATGCCATCATTTCCTATGAAGACATACCAATAGGAAATTTTCCAGATTTCAAATAAATGATAATGTTCTTGTACCATTATGATGTCAACAATGATGACCCCGATGAAATAGATATGTCTCTATTCACTGCATCAATTCATGTTATTAACTTACATAATCCTTGTCCTTTAACTTATTTTAAAGGCTTAATTTCAATATCATATTGCTTAGTTTTGGCCAACCAATTTGCCCATTTTCCTTCTCTAAGTTATTGATTAAGGAGCATCTTTACTGGGGAGATCAGGACATATGCTATGACATGAGATGATAAAGTATATGTCCTGAAATGTGATATTGATTTGACCAAGGAAAGAGCCTGCTTCTCTATCTCTGAATATCTTAGTTCATAATCATGTAAAGTCTTGCTCGTGAAACTGATTGGAAGTTATTCCCCTTTCAAATTATTTTGATTCAAGATGGAAGCAATGGTTTCTTCTGCAACAAAAGAATATAATATAAAACCTTTATCAAAATTTGGTCTGATAAGGATAGGAGCAATAGTAATTGCATGCTTGATTCTAATAAATGTTGCTTGAATTTCTTGAGTCCACTAAAATTTATGGTCTTTTTTCAACAATATATTGATTGTCTTAGCAATTGTTGCATAATTTGGGACAAATATCCTTACAAAGTTTATATTTCTAAAGAAATATTGAACTCCCTTTTTTATGTTGGAGGATTCAGAGCATTAATATCCTTGATTCTTTTTGGTTCTATATATATCCCTTCCTTACTCACTATATGTCCCAAGGGTCTTCCTTCTGATACTGCAAACATACATTTCTTAAGATTCAAAGATACACCATATAGCTTGCAACACTTGAAAAATACTCTTAAGTGTTTGATATGCTCTTCTCTTAATTTGAAATGAATAGTCAAATCATCTTGATAATCAACAATGAATTTCCCAATCATATCTTTGAAGGCATGATCCATTTCCCTTTGGTAAGTTGCTCCAACGTTCTTGAATCCAAAAGGCATATAAGCGTAAGCACATGTCTCCCATGGTATAACAAAATCTATCTTGGGTATATCTTCCTCAACAACTAGCACTTAGTTGTATCCGGAAAAACCATCTACCAATGACATTAAGGCTAAACCATTAACTTGTTGCAACAATATTTCCATATTTGGGAGTGGATAATTGTATTTGATGCTTTCTCTATTTCGATCCCTAAAATCGACACAAAGTCGAATCTCCCCACTCTTCCTTCTGAATATGACAAGATTTGAGAGCCACTCTGAATGTCTGATTGGAAAAATTATCCATCCTTCTTTCACTTTTCCAACTCCAATTTTACCAAAGACTTCATCTTTGGACTAATCATTCTTAGCTTTTGCTTGACAAACTTTACTCCTTCTTTGAGGGGTATAATGTGTTGAAAAATGGACTTGTCATATTCCTTTAGGCCGTCATAAGTTCAGGAAAAAATGTCATAAATTATTTAAACAAGGTAGTGTATTGATCTATTTCTTCCTTGGTACAATTGGTACCAATATTTATATACTTGGGAGCATCATGTATTACAATATTTATCTTTCCTGTCTCTTGAACTTTTCTGATAGATACTTATTCTTTTAAATCTGGGTTTTTTGTTTGATTATCCCTTGTGAAAATGGATTCCAAATTGACACAATCTTTTGAAAGAACCACAATAGTTTGATCATTGAGGCCTTCGGGAGAATCATTTGGATCAACGAGAAAATCAACATCATGTTCATCATTTTCAAAAACTTGCAAAAAATCTTGATTGTTTGGTATTGAAGGCCTAAAAATTATTTTAACATTGAATGTACTCTAATTTTAAGAATCATCTGGGTTGAATAGAAATATAGTAACTGTTAGTGAATAAACCTTATGATTCTTATCTCGAGGAATGAAAGAGATATTGAATGAATTAAAGGAATTCATGAGTTCACATGCTCCTTTTTCATAAATCTTTAGTTTTTCTTTTTTGATTCTATTCTTTCTCTTGATGTGGTTTATGACCAATTCTCAGTCACTAGTTACTACCAGATTTTCCACTTTCATCTGGAGTGCAAGAGTCATTCCTTGTATTAGTCTTCATACTCCGCTTCACTTTTAGTACACGGAAATTCCTTTTTGATTTCATGGGGATATATATCGGACTGACGAATTTTGAAAACAATCCCTACTCCACTTCCATATTTTGAACACGCTCCATCAAATGACATTTTCCAAAATCCTTGAAAATAATTTTCTTCATCTTGCTTTATAGGATCAACTTTTCTGGATTGAGAAAAACATAATTTATGATTCATGCATTGATATAATTCTCTGTTACTTCTTTCTCTTTCTTCTTGAATGATTTTTTCTTTATAGCTTCTCGATGAACTTGGACCATCAAACATCATATAGCTTCCATCGTTCATAATATATCCTCCAATAAACCAACATCGATCTCTTCCAAGTACAACTCCATATGTTGGAGGCAAGTCTACTACTATAATAGTGAAAATTGTTGTGATTTGAGGGGTTGTAGTTATCCATGCATATAAATATTTTATCTCACCATATGTTGGAACCTTTCTTGAATCAATTGCATATATACATTCTCCGGTCTCATAATACTTAGTACATCTGATTCCTAATGCTTCCATGACTAACATAGGCATGCTATTGTCCGTAGATACAC
Organism: Picea sitchensis; assembly: GCA_010110895.2. NCBI lineage: Eukaryota > Viridiplantae > Streptophyta > Pinopsida > Pinales > Pinaceae > Picea > Picea sitchensis. The sequence continues at coordinate 162,830 of SNQJ01S0010306.1, forward strand.
TATCAACCAAACAATTGTGCAATACAACATCATGGTTTTCTATGGTTATGTAGAATGGTGGGACTTTGCCCCTTGGTCTGACTGATGTTACACTTAGTTGTTGCCTTAAATTCATGATAGAAACCTCTATTATTGGACTTGAATCATCAAGTATTTTCAACATATTTTCTCTTTGTTGTGGTATCTTTACCACCTCCATGAAAGGAAGAGTAATTTTGAGTTTGGCTAAATCGTCGATCACATTATATGTCATTTGTTGTGGAGTCTTTAACTCACTAACAACTGCTTATTGCTTTGTTGATTTTGCAGTGTTTGATTTGGTGTTTTCTTTTTCAGGTGCCTCTTTTGTTTTGAATTAACTCACTTGTTCTCTTATTTAGACGTCATTCTCTTGTGAAATATCAGGGTGTTCTTTTTCATTAAAAATGTAAAAGGATGATGTCCCTTAATTTGATTATATTGGCTCTAAGATTTCATCTTGAGTCATGTTTACCTATTGATCATCATTCTCAAAGTTTTCTTTCTTCGCAATCTCTTATAAGACCACTTCATTAGTATTTTTAAATCTTGGTGCTATGAGTCTATGTTCTTCATTTTGGTCATTTCTATCATTTTTGTCATTTCTATAATTTCTATTATTTCTTATTATATGCTCCTGGACATGCATTCTTGTATTTTGATTTAAGGGGGAATTTTTTTTGGCTCTTTTTAGTCGAGTTATCTCATTTTTCATCTGCCTAATGGTTCTACTCATTTGATAAATCTCTATTTTTTGTCTCGTCAGTCATCTCTTGTGCAACAAATGGATCATCTATGACATTAGGGGGAACTCCTTGAAGGACTCCTCCACCAGTTCCTCGATTTTCAACATTTCTTGAAGTGGATTGTCCTTGATGTGGTATAGCAAGGGTACTCATTTTTCTTTGTACTCTCCCAAGAATGATATCATAGTCAACATTGGTTTCTAACATAAATTATTTTGTCTTAGTTGCTTTCTATATATCTCCATCTAAGTAATTTATTTGTGTAGATCTAATGCTATAATTCACATTTGCAAGCATTGCATTCTTATAACAACCCAAAATAACATGATCATTTGGTCGTCGCTCTTGTGGAATTCGATTCAAAGTATTGAAAAAATCTCAGATTGAAATCTCTTATTATTTCTCCCCTTTTTAGATGAGTTTTGAGTAAATTGAGTGAGAAAAATGTGATATGCACTAGGAGGTGAATACATAGTCATGAACATATTCTCTAGGTCATCGAATGATCTGATTGACTGGGCCATGAGAGAAAGGTACCATTCATAGGCTGGTCCAATCAAGGTATGTAGAAATAATCTCACCATTACATCATCATGCTCCATAATCTTACATTGATATCAAAAACAACTAAAAATTGATCCATGTGTCTCTTTGGATCCATAATCTTGTCTCCTGAAAAAACTGGTAAAAATCCTGGAGGGTCAGTAATGTATGTTTTTCTCCTGGAAAATTGAGACGGATAGACCTAGCCCTTATTCTTGGGACTCTTTGTCTTTCTTATAGATTCTCAGGAATGCCCTTTCTTTCTTCTCTGTCCCCCATAATTAGGGTTCTTGTTATATTTGATCGATAACTTTCATCCATTTCATGAAGCTGTATTTTTTTCTCTTAATTATTGTTAATGTACCCTTGTAAGATTCTAGTTTTTCTTGGATTCATGCCCTTCTTGTTTTTCACAATGCTATCTCTCATTATTCCTCCCGAGCAAGGGTTTCCCATGACCTTTCGAACTCTTCTCGAATTTGTGTTGTTGCCAAGACTAAATCATACAATTGATGCAACACACTTCCTTTCTTTCTTAAGCCGACTTGTAACTGAGTTTGATTAGGTTCTGGTTGAGTCATTAAGATTCTGGTCTGTGAAACCAACCTTCTTTTCTCCCCAGTATGGTCGCCAAAAATGTTGATGTTCAGATTGGTCAAGATCCAAACATCAACCTCACGAGGATATAAATACCCCCCTACATTTTTATAGAGGCGATACTCCTCTGTTATAATATGAAAGATGTAGCTTTATGTTCTATGAAGAATAGGGGAATGTTAAATAGTAAGCCCCGATATTTATTGCTTGAAATAAAATACAAATATACTATTCAAATATAAAATAATATTCACATAAAGAATTCCTGAGAGAAGGACAATGAATCTTTCAAAGACTGAAATAAAATATATAGAGAGTATTATACAAGAATAAAGAAACCATAATATGAAAACAAGACATTCCTCACATCCATCATAGCAGAGTAAAATTTGGTCACATTCATAAGACAAAAAGATAAAGGTCCACAATTGTAGAGAACTTTAAAAAAGTTTTTCATTCAAAATAGAAGTGATTATGATAGGTGCACTTCAAAAATCTCGTGCTCATAAACTTAGAGTGAGACAAATCATTGAAATTATACCCCGAAGCAGTTCTCTTGGGAGTTCAAAAATAATAGTTTGTCTTACAATAAAATAAAAATTTGTGTTTCTCCAAATGGACTGGGATGGGGCTCCCATGGACCATAAAAGAAAGTGTAACAGGGTTGGACCTAGAATAAGTAAAAGGAAACAGTGAGAGATCGATTATGGGTTCTCAGAAAACTGGAAATACACAACTGGATGATTTTTTAAGGAGAAGAATAAATAATAGGAGACAATGAAAGATGACCAATTTACTTATTGTGATGTATTCTTTTTCTTTCTCTCTCTCTCTCTCTCTCTCTCTCTCTCTCTCTCTC
>SNQJ01S0010307.1:43623-65521 GCA_010110895.2 Picea sitchensis
AGATTTTCAGCCTAGTGTTGATGTTGATGATACTCCAACCTTCATGCTATGATGTTGTTGTTGTTGATTATGCTCCAGCCTTTGTGTTGTGATATTGTTGTTGTTCACGTTGTATCAACCTTGTGTTGTTATTGATGATGATGTATTAGTGTTATACTAATCCATGTTGATGCAAATGATGATACCATTCTAGCTCTCTGTTGTGAATGATGATATTGATGATGAGAAAAACTTTTGATGATTTATAGATATGCCAGTCAGTGTTCCAGATGTTGATGTTGTTGATGTTGCCCTCTCTCTCTCCTGATGATGTTGTAGAATACCCTTTTTGTTAAGGGGGAGTGTTGAAATATTGTAACTGCAAAGAGTAATCTATGTATTATTGATTTATTATTCATTAGATCAATCCCCTTTTGTGGATTGATCATGTCGAGCATTACAATTGACCAAATCCCCTTTTGCGGATCGGTCAAACCCTAAATATATTATGAAAATTGAGAAGTCGACCCCTAGGGTAATTAAAGTGGTTTTAACCACTCAGAAAGACAAGTCGACCCTGCCCAGCGAAGAGACACCTTTTCAACACCTGCCAGTTTGTATAAATAAAGGAATCCAACGACTCATTTGCTCACTCATCTAGTGCACAAGTATTGAAGGAAGTTGCAGTTACCAGTTGCCGGAAGAAGGAAGAGAGAGAGGCGCATTGCTTAGTAGAGGATATTCTCTAGTGTTTGGTGTATTGTCTTGGCGTTGTATTGGCTATCTATATTAAGGAATTTTTTGTTGGGTTTTCTTCCCCATGAGGATTTCCCAGGATAAATGTTGTGTATCTTGTGATTGTGTTTCTCTCAGTGATCCTATATATGCTAAGGTTATCTAGTAAACTAAAAATAAACCTAATAATAGCTTAAACCTTAACATATGTTGCATTGAATTCTCATTCATTTCATAATGTTTGCTTGGAAACTATGCTCTTTGACTTCTTCATACCTGGAAGGGTGACATGATTCCCTTGTAAGTTGATCTCCCGTTAGGATGGGTTGCCATTGGGTGGGTCTATGAAAGGTCATTGTTCGTTCCCACCATACTTACCACTTTCCATCTTTAATCCTCTCATCTCCTCCCTACCTTTGTTCGGGCATTGGGATTTGCCACACTAGGAAGGGTTGTATCTTGCCTTGTGAGAAGAAGGGGCTAAAGGCCTAGAGGATAAAAGTAGTTGGCAAGAGTTAAAAGCCAAATATGAAACCTTTGAGATGCTTTGCTCCGGGATTCTCGACAAAGTAGTAAAAAAGTTTCTTGGTAAGAAAAGAGAACCCATAAATAAATAAACACTCAAGGTATTAGTTGGTGAATAGGAGTTCTCATCACGAGACAACCTGTTATGACCATGGGCATGTAGCGGTATGACACTACCATCTATCTGGTCACCAAACCAGGGTAGTGGCTCTTGGTGGCATAGCCAAGAGAAAGGGATTCTCATCACGAGCCAGCCTTCTCATCTCCGTGAAATGTTTGTTGATAACGTTGTCACCTCTGGTCACCAAGCCAACACAGTGTCCGTCAACTCTTCCCTTGAAGCATAAAAGCAAAAGATCAATGAAGCTGAGAATAAAAGGTAATGAATAGGTTAGGAAACAATGACATACATGCCAAGGTGCAACTCGCCCTCTACAAAGGCACCCATAGGTAAGATTTACATTTCCTTGTTATCACTACACCCCATGCCCAAACACTACCACACGCCACCTCATACACTTACATGACCTGGATTGGTTCTTACTTGGGAAACACCCCAAACTTAAGGAGGATTAGCCCAATAAGACATCTTGAAACCTTCTCCAAAACTGGTTTGTTAAATTGCATAACGTCTCGGAGCATTTGTTTGGGAAAGGGAGGTTTGACACATGTTTGGGTGATATAATTATTGGATGTGATTTACATGTTATGATCCATGTGTCTTATGAACCCGTGGAGGGCGTACTTCTTGTTGCTATAGTACCTTGCCTAGTGGACAGGTACACATGGGGGAATGATTAGCTCGGACCTTCATGGGGATGAAAGCCCACAGATGGATGTTGTAACCCCAACCAAGGGCAAGAAGACATCAGAGATTTGCAACAGGAAAAAAGAAGGATGTCACCTTGGAGGCACCCTGGCAGACCTAAACCCAAGGGGATCTTGCTTTTCCACCTGGACGTTGACCTTTAAAAGCCCATGACGTCACCATCATGACCCTGGATGTCATCCAGAGCTAGAGTTCGCATTTTGAGGGTAGTTGTGAGATAGTTGGCACGTGTGGGCATCATCCAGGGCCTTTGGAGGCCAAACCTTCAACATCTAGAGCCCAACGTTCCACCTTAGGGGCTCAACGTCACCCTAGAAGGGCATGACATCACCCTTGGAAGTGTTTTTAGATGTTAATTAATTTTATTTATGTCTAATTTGAATTTATTTGTAAATTGACCAGATCGACCTTTATTTGACATGAAATTAATTAAAGCTCGCCAGTTTTGTATGAATAAACAAAATGTACATTCATTTTTACATCACAACTCCTCACACAAGAGGAGAGGTCTGAAATTTGCTCCCTAGAAGGGTTATTGGCTGAAATTGTGAGGCGCATTCTTGTATAAGGCTGATTTTTTGCAAGTTGGATCAATCTTGGAAGCTTTTATGGTGATCTTGCATGGTATTTCATGATTATTCTTGGTGCAAATAGGTAAAATCTGCATTTTTTGTCATCTATTGAATGGTTTATGTATGGTTTTATTTGTTCATACAAGATTATGAAATTGCATGATATGTTTAATGCTTAATGCTTGAAGTAAGAAACTTAAATTGTTATTTTCTTACTTTCTATTTGTCAAGTTTTTCATTGAATTGATCTAATAACTAGTGAAACCCTAGAACCCTAGTTTCTTAGCACTCCAAGGTTTTGACCTAGTTATCTTTGCCTATGTTATTTTCCCATAAGAAGCCTAAGGAGAGCAAGGTGCTAGGGCCTAGAATTTCCTACACCATAGTACCTTGTTTTCTTGAGGAAAATGCATAGGGAGACTTCAATTACTACTTCTCCTATGCATTCCTCTTGGAATTTTGTGCACTATCAAGACTGATTTGCAGTCTTAGAAGAAGCTTCCACTTGACTCCATAAACCCTAGAAGGCACTAGTTCCAACCTCTCTCTTATTGAAGGATTGATCAAACACTCAAACAATCTTCTCCTAAGCTTTACTAACTATAACTAACCCCAACTTAGCCTAGATCACTAATATATTTGTTGTTGTTACAAAAGATTGCTACAGCCATATAACTACAACAAATTTTCTGCAAAACTAACTTTTAATGCTAGTTAGAGACCTCGAAAACTGCATGTGACAATTGATTATCATTATGCCTATTAAAAAATAACTTTTTTATTGTCTTTTCAAGCAATTTTGAGGCATATTTTTTGCGGCTGTTACAAAATAGTTATTGTTGTTGTAAACTCTCATATTGCTGCAATTTTATATCAGCTAGCTTATATTTCAAAGGTTCATGGTCTTATGAAGCACTAACATCATTTTGTACTTGAAAGTTGTCATATTTTTCCTTAGTTGTCTTATTTTGGGCAGGTACATTTTTTTACCGTTGTTTCATCCCTCAAAGACCTTAAGAACCTTTTGACTTGAGTGACCAGTGAGAGGGGGATTTTCTTGCATCCTTGTCTTAGTCTTATAAGCCCTTTAGATCACTGGGGATGTCTCCCTTGAGGTAATTTTGACATACTCCTAAACAAAAAGGGGTTTCCTATTAGGGTGACAATGATAGGTCACTCCCTGTTACACCAAGTTTGCATTCACTTGCCTTGAGCTTTGGACAAGTACATATGAAGAAGTAGGATAGCAGCTTCACCTCATTCATGCACTCTAGAGACAATGGCCTTTGAGGTCCGTCTTGTTGTTAAGTGAATTTCAGACAAAATAGATGGAAAATTGTTATTACTAGAGTATCACGTTGTATGTACCTTGGCCAAAACCCAACTAACCAAAATTTTGGTATTTGTATATAGACTTGGTCTTTGGGACCGAAATGAATTTGAAAACCCCATCTCTCCAAATGCCTTATGGCTATAGCTGGTAAGCCATTTTTGTACATAATACAAGACCAGTTTCTGTTAAAAAATGTTGTTAAAATAATAAAATATATTTTTCCCACACTATGGAGTTATTTGTGAGTTCATTTAAACTTAATGTCAACTATCAACTATCGCAAGGTCGCCGTATCAAAAGGAACCCTAAATTCTAACAAGTAGCATACAAGTAGTCTGTTTTCTTCTATTAGCATTCCCTTTCAATACATGTAAAATTATTTCTTCATTAAGGTATTCACACAAACTTTGAGATGTGCATATTGAAAATTTGTGGGTCCTTCAGACCTCTATTTCTAATGACATCAGAAGTAATGCAGCCCATTATAGTCTCAAAATATCGTAGCAGTCAGCTATAGTGCATGCCACATTTAAGCTCTTGTCTAAAGCAAGCATAATGATCTCCAAAATCTAATTAGGATTTAGATGACCACAGCCATACCATTTCATCATGTGATTATAACATATAGTGATAATGGAAACATTCGGTGTCCATCTACTAGCCAATGTTCATCTCAAATCAGTCACTCCATGCAGAAACTAGTGGGTCCCCTTCTATTATAAAGAACATTTGAGTCCCATCAAGTAAAAATTTCAGGCCACTCCTAACTAGGACCAGGAGGATGACTCAACAAATAAGAATGAGTCAGACAACTCCCATACAGCATAACTACAGGCAAAGATACTTGAGATACGCTGTTTCAACTCTGATTAAGATGATTCTGAAATTATTTCTGCTACTATATTGTCCAATTTTATAAAAGAAATGACGAGGGCAATCGTTTGAGCAAACTATAATTTCTCAGTTTGCATATCATAAAAACCGCAGCTGTTGTTCCAGCATTGACTAAGACGGTGACACACTAAAAAAAACATTGAACTTCCATAAAGCACAACTCTGACCTAAAATACTTCAAACATGTAGCCTCAACTGTGATTCAAATGATCTAAACTGAAACTATTGCTTCTAGGCAATACTCTCAACAATGACCCCAAGTTTTTAAATTAGAGATCATAATGGTAAGATTTTCTTAATTGCACCATTCAAAACCATGCGTTTCCCGATTTTAAATTTCTTATCTAACTACTTTTCCTTCTCAAGACAACCATGTGGATCTGTTATAGGGAAAAAGACTAGATGTAACTCCTTAAACAAGAGAAACTCATTTAGTTTCTAAAGCCATCCATTTAAATTGGATAATAAGAAGCTCAAGATGTTACATTACTTTTGAGGCATAATTGCCAGTGGTTGTGGTGAATCACTGTTCAGATATGTTTACAAATATATTTTTCGTACAACATAATGTTGTCAAGAATGTTTTGGAGGAATAGTAGAAATGACCTCTCCATAGCTTTGAAAATTTTAAATTGTTATTATGGCATTTTGCATGGCTTCATAATGGCATACATCCTCTAACTGCAGACGCCTCACTAGGACATTGTGATACTATTTCATTGTATTCTACCACTGTCTTTAATCAACTAGTAAAGCTAGTTTACAAGAAGCGAGCACGCAGAAAAAGGAAGGAAAAACTAAACAGGGCCAACAAATAGACCGTGCTCACCAAAAGAAACAAGTGAAATTCAATTTCTTTCTGATTGCTTGATTCAGAGGCCAAGAATGGTATAACTCGAGTAAAAGCTAAAGAGATCAGACCTGCAGAATAAATGGCCCAATTTAGTACCTACAACTGAAAAATAAGATGGCAACAAGGCCAATAAATTAACTTCACGCAATCAAAGTCTGATTATTCATAATAAAGATACCAACATCATTCAGTTCACCCTTTAATTATATACAAAAGAACTCAATAACAACTCAAACTACTTTTCTCATGACAATATAACCCTCTACGGCCAGAATACCATGTTAGCCCCACTCAACATATCTAGGTATATAACAAGTAAATACAGACCAGTAAGTGTTTGCAACGTATGATACAGAAATATAAACTTTAACTATCCCGATAATGGAGTGAAGTTTGGGTATTGATTAATTTTCCGAATTGAGGCATTGTCTGTCCCTATAGTAATTTTGTTTGCGAACAATATGGAAAGGACATCAAAACACAAATGAATGATAAATGTATATTGCTGCAAGTGAGAATAAATTAAAAACTTATATAATTATTCATACAATTGAAACAGCACTTGAAAGATAAGGCCTATACAGGAATTAAACCATAAAAAATAAAACCAAACCGAATGATAATTCAATTAAAAGTACCGCAAATAATTACACGATCCGAGTCCTCTATTTATTTACACTATCAGTAAATTATGGTGGAACTAATAAACTGCATGCGCACTTCTCATTGGGATGTTTCACTTAAGGATACAGTGAGAGTCTCAGGTCATTTGCCCATTTGCAAACAGTATATATAGGGTGTCAATCGGGTTTTTGCATCCACTTTACCTTAAAAACTGAATGCCTCCATTTTGGTGGCCCAATCATGTATTCAGTCCTATGTTGCACAACTTTCTGGAATGAAGGAACATGCGGAACATGGGTACAAGTATCCGGCTAGCTAAAATCAAGATACGTGGAAGCCAATCTTCAAGATACAATGAGGGCTATACAAATGGATGCGGATGCCATTTTGACTTTAATGCTCCAACAACTTTCTAAAGGTTAATGAATAATGTATTTGAACCTTATCTGAATAACTTTCAAATTGAATACCTCGTTGACATACAAATTATAGCAAGACACGGACAAAGCATTTAAAACGTGTCAATATATGTTGTTAGAGCTAAGGAAGAAAAAACATCAAGTAAACGTGAAGAGGAGAAATTTCGCTAAGAACCATATTTCCTACCTAAGACTACAATGTCATTGAAGATGGATTACACATGAACATAGACTCAGTAGCAAAGGAGATTGTGTCCTTAACCAATGTACCAAGTTACTAACGCATGACTCTAAAAGTCACGTGTTGGTACATGGCAAGGTAACCACATCAACATTGTTGAGAACGGTGCAATCTTCACATGTAGCTATGGCCATCTCATATTGTGTTATTAATCCATTTTGTTAAGCAATAATTATGGCTAATGCCATCTTTTATTGTAAGACAAGGTTAATAGAGTTATTTAGTAGACCATAGACTTAGGCATATTGATAAAATCACTTGTTGACTTATTCTAAATCTTGCTTTAGTGTTGTATTAATTACTTAAATGATATTTAAATCATTTTAGGGTTCATGTATCTAGGGTTTATGCACTTAGGATTTTTGTCATTCATTTTATTTACAGTTTTAAGTCGGGTTTGTTTTTCTGAAAAAGAAATATGCTAGCATCATTATTATGGTTTTAAAATATAGGGTAGCTTATTTTTTTCTTATTTAAAGCTAGGCTGCTTTTTTATGAATTGGAAAACAAACAAGTTTTCAAAAAATCAACAAAAAAGTGGCAAAGAGAAGAAAATTGGTAAATTGATTTTTCTCTTGGGGGGCAGCCCTACAAATCAACTGTACAGTTGTCGTACACCCACAAACAATCACTGTCACGTGTGCCAGCAAGTCGCCATCATACAAGATATGGACAACAACCAAAGCCATTGTATGTTTCATCTATACGACAACTGCCAAGAAGATTTTGAGGCCATACAGATTGTGTGGACAACCATACAATAGATTCGCAAAAGAAAATGGGCCATATGGACACCAAACAAGGAAATTGAGGGGTCATGTTATTCAAGAAAAGAAAATACCATATGGACACCAAAACAAAGGAAATTAGGGCCAGTGTTCAAGGCTGTTGGGAGCGCTGAGCGATGGGAAGCTGACGGAGCAGAAGTTTATTTTCAAAAATCACGGAGCTGAAGCTGCTGAGCCGCTTTTTTTATATAATACATAAAAATAGTATTTTGATGCATATATATATATAAAACATATAGACAATGTTGAATCAATTGCAAAAACATGAAAAACATAGATATAAGATCATTTAACTAATTGATTAGTGATGAATTGATGATCATTAAAGATCAACCATTTAGTACACCTGGACATCCCACATAGTACATAGACATACCACATATAAACATCAATTATATATGGGACCTCAACACATTTCAAAGCATCAAGGGTTATAACATCAATCATAAAAGCATCATAACATCAATCATTAAAGTATCATAACATCAATCATTAATTTCAAAGGTAAATTGTCATATGGTGTTCTTAAGTTCTTAAGTTCATAACTTCATAACTTCATTGTTTAGAAAATAAGCCATAATAAAGAGTCAAGACTCAAGACAAAGTACTAAGTTTAGAGACTACTTCTAAACATGAAACAAAAAAAAGGGATCTAGCAAGTACCAAGTACTATGCTCTAAGATTTCCTTCCTGCCACGAAAGAAACTTCTGCTCTTCTCCGCATCTTTGAATAAGAGGGAGAACAGAAGTGATCGGAAACAGCACCAAGAAATTGAATGGCCCCCTCGTGACAATGGATGTTGTGTAGTTAAAGGTAAAACTGATGAATCCTGAACCCTTGTAGTGATGGGGGTGGCATGTCTCCTCAAAGAATATGATCGCCATCATGATCACTCTAAAGTTCCTCTTGCAAGCGCTCCAAAACAATGGTTCCATCCTCTAAAATAGTCTCCTTTGGATTGTTATCCAAAGTCATATCTCTCTTACAAAAATTTGACCAGATCGCCAATAATGCGCGACACAACTGTTGTAATGCACATAAACCAAGCTTTAAGTCTCTAAATTTATTCAAGTTGTTTCTCTTAATACTGTGAATGAAGCTATAGGTGCTCCAACACCTCTCCGCAAAAGAAGTGTTCACAACCTGTGAAAGCACCCTCATCGCCAATTTATGCAAATTTTGGTAGGATTAAGCACATGCTCCACCATTCGAGAAGACCTTAACCTGGGTTCCTCGATCTTTGGTTGTATGCAATTTACCAAAGACTCCATGCTCATTCATGTATTTGCTCAATTCGCTTCAGACTTGAGCACACTCCTCTTCATCAAGTACCAACTTGTCCAATGCAAGCATATATCCATTCTTCACCTCCGACTGTGTGTGGTTTTCCTTTCCCACTTCGTACGGGTTGGGCGAACCAAGATGAAGAGTAATATTTTGGGTAAGGACATATGCCAAGGCATGGAGTGGAACATTCAAATTATCCCACCTTTGACCATGTTATGGATATGATCATACAAGATCGTGATCCTTTGCCTCTACAATGTCTTTGATTTGGCCTAAGATGTCAGCCCATCCGCCTTCATATACCTCTCCAATCAATCAATGATCCGACCGCAAATCGAATCATAACGAATGGGTTTGAGAACCGCGTAATATACCGTAACCTCGTTGCCAAAATGGCTATCAAGAACTGTGGTCCTCCACCTCCGAAAGTCACCGCACGATGGCGTAGCCCGCCTTGTATCCCGCCATGAATCACCTCGAGGCCATACTTAGCCATCGCTCTACTCCAACAAATTAAGGTGAGATAATAGCTAGCAAACTTGGTCTTTGCAATCTTTAGTAAACCCATCTTGGAGTGACTGCGAAAAAATGAAGTGGGCCATGCCAGAATTTGGTAATAAATCTTATCATTTTTCTTCCCTCTCTTGTACAACTCACCAATCCATCTATAATCATGGTCCTTCATTTTAATGATATCATGCATCAAAAGGTTCATTGTGTGTCCAAAACACCCCACCAAAATATATCTGGTGCCCACTTCAATGATTGCTCCGCCGCCTGCATCAGAGCAAAGATTATCGCTGATGACTTGAATGATACCAGGGCCCAGCAATCTCTTGAATGGTTTTAAGCAAGGGATCTGCAATATTAATCCCTGTTTTGTAGTGATCCGAGTAGTCATGGGCTGAAAGGAAGATCGCATCACCCTAGACACAAGAAGAATATTTATCAATGGCTTGCCTTCACATTTGTCCAACCATCGTGAGACAATTGATACCCCATGCTCTGTTCCACTCATTTGTAAAGCTCAGAGCACCCTATCTTGGCTCTTTTCCTCGCCAAGTCCCACGCTCTCTAGCTCTCTTTGCTCGGCACCTGGCTACTATAACCTTGAGGGGCAACCATTGATGGTTTGGACCATTTCATGCCAATATGGTGAGCGAAGAACGTGGAATGGTATACCACATGCATATAGAAACCTAGAAACTTTTGCATCCACATCATCTCTACAACCTCGTCAAGGGAATTCCCTCGGAGCAGTGTTTTAGGTGAAGACAAGCAGAATGCACTAGAAGTATTGAGGGATGTTTCGGACTAATCTAACATTCTCGCCCATTCGTGTGTTCAATTCTTGGTCTTTGGTTTTGTTTCAGGGCAATTCCTCCCTTTGGTATTTAAGTTCATTTTTGGAATCAATATCACAATGTGTTTTGATTCCTATATTCTACCTTCATCCCAAAGACATAGCTCCACATAGATGCTTTCTCACACCTGTATAGGAACCTCGTGGTATTCTGACAATGGTGGTATATAAATTTCCTCTTTATGGTCTATAACTTTCCCCTCCGTGAGCTTAGGTGACACTTCCAATGTGAGGTGTGTGCTTGTCTTTGGATTTTGGAGATCCTGACCATCACTGCCATGTTCATTGTCTCCATCCCCTTCCATTCCTTCCTCCTCTCCTGGTATGTGTTGTCCACATATATTACTTCGTCACTATCATGGGTATTTCAACATGAACCTCCCACCACCATCATTATAATAAAAAATGGAACCAAAAGGCACACCACATTGATTGGTTGGCCTCAACATCATGAATGTGGAACCTTGGCCCTTGATAATAAGTTGCTACCAGAATGATGATGGAGGCGAAATGGGAAAGAGTAGAGAAGAAACTAATTTACAACACATGCATTTTAAAAACAAAACAAGAAAGAAAAAGCCCCAGGAGCCTACCTCTTTAGCTTTCCAATGTGGTTGAAGATGACCATGGTAGCCTTCAATCTCCTTCCAAGCTATCACAAATGGTAGCCTTCACCCTCCCTTCCAAGCTCTCACAAATGGCGCCTCAATCTCCTTCAATCTCCCTCAAGAACTAGCAAGAACCTTCTCAAGAGTCAAAAACCTCTAGTAAAGAAATGGATGAAATGAGAAGAAATGGGAGAAATTGGGAGGAAAGAGTGTTTGGTAGGCTTAGCTAACCCTAGGCTATAAAAACCATGAGTCATTTCCCCCCAAAAACCAAAAAAATTAAAAATGACATTTTCCTCCCACGCTACAAGGCCTCGTGGGAGCGCTCTCGGGAGCTGCTTTTTTATGCTTGTTGGGATTAGAGCTGACCGCTTCCTCAGGAGGGGAGCTGCGCCTTCTCCCTGTGAGCTGCCTGGCCTCGACGCCCCCAGCGCCTCCAAAAAAACCAGGGAGCTGCTAGCTTTGTGGAGAGGGAGCTGGGCTTAAAAAACGCCTCCCCATGGGAGGCCCGTGAGCTGCCTTAGCGAGCGCCTCGAACGCCTCTCGAGCGATTCTGAGCCGGGTTCAGGGGGCCCCCGCAGCTCTATATCAAGCAATAACTCCAAAGCCATTGTATGTTTCATCTATACGACAACTGCCAAGAAGATTTTGAGGCCATACAGATTGTGTGGACAACCATACAATAGATTCGCAAAAGAAAATGGGCCATATGGACACCAAACAAGGAAATTGAGGGGTCATGTTAACACCAAATTTGCCTACATGAATCTCGGTGTTTACTCTCCAGCATGTTGGGTTAATCTTGACTCAGTCATAGAGTAGTTAAGATAACCTTGATACAATTAATGATAAGTTTACCATTCATGGTTTATGAGCCCATGGTATTGCATAACCCCTGGTATTTTCCCGTGGTATTTGATGTGATGAAACATGTTGCACCTCATATTCACTTCAGTATTTGATGTGATGAAACATGTTACACCTCAAATGAAACATGGTATTTTTTCGCTAGATGTGGACCATCATATGAGCAGATTATGTGCTTCATCGTATCATGATGAGCCAAAAGTGTGGTTGTATTTGTACTCATGTATTGTATTGGACAATGTTTCGATGTTCTATGTATTGGTGGGGGGCCATGTAGTATCTCCAAACCCCTTGTGGTCAATCATGGCCCATCCTTTTTAGTCCCCATTTCAAGATAGGCATTCTTCTTATGGCTTCAACCGACTGCCACTTGATGTTGGTAACTCTTCATCATGTTGGTCATTTATGATCTAGTTAGGTATGCAACCATCTTGAGGTGGATCTACTAGGACACATGATCTAGGGGAGCTACTAGTCTCTCTCACTCCTTTGTATATGATGTAAAAGTGTTGCTCATGTTGTAAAAGTTGTCACACCTATGTATAGTGTTATCCACCGAGTTGCACTAGGATAGACTTGCAGTTGAGCTGCCAAAGATTGAGCAAGTAGTTGCTCAAAATTCAGAGTTCAGAAGTCCAACCAGTGAATTTGACCACCCTTTTTCGCATTTCCATTCCCTATGGGGCATTGTAATAAGATGAAATTAGCATGATGATTTTGTAAAAGGCTTGGCCTCCTAAGACTTTGATCATGAGTACATACTCTAGAGTGTTTTTTTTTACTTGTTAATTATTTCTTGCCTGAAATTCATTTTAGGCGAGTTATAATTTCTAAGTTTTTTCCCTCACTACCTCCAAAGCTGAAGTGTGTGCTGGCGGTTAGGCCTTAGCTTGGAAAATCTAAGTCTAGTGTCTAAATGTTTATATTACCATTCTAAGTCATCATTTTTTAGTCATATGGAAATTGCGCTAAGTCCCCCTTAGGGTTTTTTTAATGTTTTGAGTCAATAAAAAATTTCCCGTAAAACAAGATTTTTTAATTGTAATTTGGTCACAAGTTAAAAAAGTGGTACTAGGAGGCATTATATGCCTTGGGGGTATTCGTTTTTGGACTTGGAATACCCACTTTACCTAGGTATCCACTTTGTGAGTTAAAATAAGTGATTTTAATCACTCAAAATCACTTTCTCTCACAAAAAAGACAAATAAAAGGCAAAAAATCAATAAAAATCAACAAGCCTATTATTAAGGAAACATGTCTTAGACATGTTTTCCTTTGGTCTTCAGTTCTAGGAAGAGGTGGCAATCCAACTAGAGAAGAAGGGTGAATTAGGAGTCGAGTTGCCTAAGGGAGGAGATCCCAAGGATGCTACTCGCTCTGTCTTGAATACTTGGCACATTTCTAGAGGAGGGGCGTCAATCCCAAGAGGGATGACTCACCCCCTCCTCCTACCACTTCCCATGTGACAAGTTTAGCATGAGGACACCTCTCCCAAGTGAGGCGAGTCATTCCCTCACTTGGAGAGATGTCAAACACTCTCCCTCTCTCATTGCCACACGCCCCCAAGCTCAAGTGCGCCCCTCTCCACTTGGCATGCACATTTGCTTTGGGATTGTCACCCAAAATGTTATATAATCAAGCATTCTTATCCATTCTTGGCTAATGGGAGTTTGACTATGCTTGTGTATGATCTATTGTAATACTTTTATGCTATTGGAATAAAGAGGAAGACTTTGGAGGTCTAATCTATGGTGGCTTGGCTCATGTGTGGATGAATGTCATGTATCTTATGAGGTGATCTTGTTCAATTCTTGCTTACATACATTGTTAATATTGGCCAATTGTAGGGATATTGTTATTYATTTGGGTAGGATTACTAAGCTTGTTGCATTCTTAATCCTATTGTTTATCTACATTAGTGGTTTAATGTGCATGTTTTGTTTTTTTATTAAACTAACATGCCATTTGAAGTTCTTGTGTAGGTGACACCGAAAATTTAACAGTTATTTGCAAGTTTTGTGAAGCATACAAGATCCTTTCAATTTGGAGAAGTTGATGAGCTTGTTGGCATCTACCACTCTTCCAAGATCTTGAGGACATTTTTCCCTCTTGATTCCATCAAAGAGACTTCATCGCCCAAGGAGTTCCAACAGCAGCAAAATACTAAGTTACAACAGCAGCAAAACAAACAACATTTAACGCAAGAACTTAGCTCCACAAATCAGCACATAAACTCCTTGAGAATCGTGCCAAACCTAGCTGCCTCGATTTCTGTGCATTGTACGATCATGTACAGCAGAAATGCAGTTGTGCGATCCTCAAAAAAATGTGCCCAGATTAACCAGAAACGCACTGTACTCATCTGCACGGATTCCCACAACTGAAACACCTCAATGCCTTGAATTTAGTGCCTTTTCTCAGCTGTACAGACAGCCATTAATGATGTATGGACTCCTCATTTGGTTGTTGTACGAACTAGTGTAGAATGTTGAGTTGTTTTTCCTTAGAGTACGTGCCTATCCCTCTCCTAGGGATGCATGCCAACTCCCTCTTCTTGTTGTTCTCTTTCTCTAAGCTTAGAAGCTTCTCTTGGGAAATGTTACTCTTCACCTCCCACTCCTTTCTCCTCAAAATGTGTGCCCCTCTCTCCCTCATGAGCTTCCTTTATCCTTTTTCAAAGTGTAACTTCCCTAACCCTTGGTCTTCCAATGAAATTGACAGTCAAGATTAGATATTGCCCTCATGAGATCAACGTTCACGACTTAATCATTCGTTGAGGTCACTTAAGTCACTAAAGTGACCCACAACCTCATAAAGTCACTTTTACACTTTAAAAAATAAAATCTCAACGTAACTTTATAAAATCGCTTTATAAAGTCCCTTTATAAAAATAAAGTCACTAGGGAGAAATGTGCTCGGTCACTTTCGTATGTTGGGCATCACCAATGCAGAAGTACCTCCAAGCTACCAAATCTAACAAAAAAGAGATTATGGATTGGGAGGAATCCAAATGGCGCCAGAAGAGTAGAGCTATATGGTTGTCCCAAGGCGATGATAACACAAAATGTTTTCATAACTTTGTGAAAATGACAAAGAACCTAAACACTATTTGGAGCATTAAAAATGGTGAGGGTGAACGAGTCACCAAGTTTAATGGTATTGTCGAGGAAGTCACCGATCATTTTAAAAAGTTATTCAAGGAACCTCCCAGAGAAAATATAGTAGAAACACTGAAGATGATTGCCTTCTTCCCTAGACTAGTGAATCAAGAGCAAAATCAAGGGCTAATGGAAGAAATTTCTTTGGTTGAACATTAAGGGGTTATTGACTAATTCTAGATGGACAAGAGCCCTAGTTCGAATGGAAGGTCCAACAAATTATATTCTGACTTCTTTGATTTCTGGGGGGATAATCTCTTGAAAGTGATAGAAGAATCAAGGAAAGATGAGAAGGTCATGCATACCATAAACACCACCATCCTAGCCATGATTCCTAAAGAAGATCGTCCTAAGACTTTTGATGATTTCAAATCAATATCTCTTTGTAATGTTGTGTATAAGATCATTGTTAAGGTTATAGAAGGCCTAAACCTATGTTATCCTTGTTATCCCCTAGCCTAAGGACAACTAAGGAGATCATGCCTCGAGGCCCACAGGTCCTAGACATGGAGCACTGAGAGCCAGACGACTTGGGCATGGCACCGGAGGGCCCAACTTTTCATCAGTGCAGTCCACTTATCACCAGCAGCAGTATCCATCCCCCTAGCCTGGTCCTGGAGTAACGATCGGTCTTGCTCCATGAGGTAATGAGTCTAGGTATCACGGTATGTATCACATTGATTTTTGAAGCACTTGAATATGTTGTATTGAATCCTTCTTCATTTCATGACGTTTTCTTGGAAATTGTGCTCTTTATCTCGTTCATACCTAGAGGGGTGACAAGGAGCCCTAGTAAGTTGATTTCCCTTTAGGATGGGTTGCTACTGGGTGGATCTGTGAAAGGTCATCGTCTGTTCCCTCCATACTTACCAATTTCCATCTTTATTCCTTTCATTTCCCCTATCCTTGTTTGGGCATTGGGATTGACTACACTAGGAAGGGTTGTACCTTACCTCGTGGGAAGAAGGGGCTAAAGGCCCAGAGGGTGAAAGTAGTTGGCAAGAGTTAAAAGCCAATGTTGAAACCTTTGAGATGCTTCGCCTAGGGATCCCCGAGAAAGCAGTGAAAAGCTTCTCAGTAAGAAAAGGAGACCCATAAGATAACATAAACACTCAAGGTATTAGTAGATGGATAGGGGGTCTCATCACGAGCCGACCTATTATGACCATGGGCATGTAGCAGTATGACACTATCATCTATCTGGTCACCAAACCAGGGTAGTGGCTCTTGGTGGCATAGCCAAGAGAAAGGGGGTCTCGTCACGAGTTAGCCTTCTCATTTCCGTGAAATGTTTGTGGATAACGTTGTCACCTCTGGTCATCAAGCCAGGACAGTGACCCTCAACTATTCCCTTGAAGCACAAGAGAAAAGGATCAAAATAAATAAAGCTAAGCTAAAAGGCAATGAAGGGGCTAGGAAGGCACCCACAGGTAATACTTTACACTTCTCTGTTATTACATGCACCCCATGCCCAAACATTTACCCCATGCCACCTCATACACTTACATGACCTCGATTAGACCCCACCTGGGAAACAACCCAAACTTAAGAGAGGTTAGCCCAATAGGACACCCTGAGACCTTCTCCA
Organism: Picea sitchensis; assembly: GCA_010110895.2. NCBI lineage: Eukaryota > Viridiplantae > Streptophyta > Pinopsida > Pinales > Pinaceae > Picea > Picea sitchensis. The sequence continues at coordinate 60,288 of SNQJ01S0010307.1, forward strand.
AACCTAACTTGTCAAATTGCATAACGTCTTTGAGCATTTGTCTGGGTTAAGGGGGGTTTGATGCACATGTTTGGGTAATTTAGTGATTGGATGTGATTTACATGCTATGATCCCTATGACTTATGAACCCCTAGAGGGCGTACTTGTTGTTGCTGCACGACCTTGCTCGGTGGACAGGTACACATGAGGGAATGATTAGCTCGGACCTTCATTGCGGCTTAAAGCCCACAAATGAATGTTGAAACCCCAACTAGGGGTAAGAAGAAATTGAAGACTTGCACCAAGAGAAAGAAGGGCATTGCCTTTGGAAGCACCCTGGCAGACCTAGACCCAAGGGACCTTGCTCTTCCCACATGTACATTAGCCCTTGAGGACCCTGGACGTCACCATCATAGCCCTAGACGTCACCCAGAGCTAGGATTTCATTTTTGGAGGCATTTGTGAGCCTGGTGGCATGTGTGGGCATCATTTGGGGCTTCTGGAGGCCAAGCGCCTCACTTTTCCAACACAATGTTTCACTTATGGGGCTCAATGTCACCCTAGAGGGGCATGATGTCACCCTTGGAGGTGTTTCTAGATGCAAATTAATTTTATTTATGTCAAAATTGAATTTTGTTGTAAATTGGCCAGATCAGCCTTGTTTTTGGCCTAGAAATTAATTAAAGGTCAAAATTTTGTATAAATAAACATAAAGTACTCTCATGTTTACATAAAAACTTGTCCTTGAAGACAAGAGGTCTGAATTTTGCGCCCTATTAGGGTTATTGGATGAAATTGTGAGGCGCCACTCTTGTTTAAGGCTGAATTTTGCAACTTAGATCAATTTTGGAAGTTTTATGGTGATCTTCCATGGTATTCTCATGATTATTCTTGGTGCAAGTAAGTGAAATCTGCATTTTGTCATCTATTGAATGGTTTATTGTATGGTTTTATTTGCTCATACAAGATTATGAAATTGCATGGTGTTTTTAATGCTTGAAGTAAGAAACTTAAGTTGCTACTTTCTTACTTTTTATTTGCCAAGCTTTTCATTAATTGATCTAGTAAATAGTGAAACCCTAATGCCCTAAATTGCTCGCACTCTAAGGGTTTGGACTTGGTTATTGTTGCATAAGTTTTTACTCCATAAGAAGGCTAAGAAGAGCAAGGCGCTAGGGCCTAGAATTACCTACACCCTAGCATCTTGTCTCTAGAGGTCAAAGTCTAGGAGGACTTAAGTTACTACTTCTCCTAGGCCTTTTCCATCTTAGACTTCTGTGCATCATCATCATTGATTTGCAGCTTTAGAAGAAGCCATCCATCTTGACTCCATTACCCTTTAAGGCACTAGTCCTCCTCTCTTACTTCTTGACAAGACTCAACTCAAACTCTTTCACTTTATACTCTACTAATTTGCTAACCTAGTCTAGAAATACTAACAGCTAATTTGTTGTTGTCATAATCACTGCTACAGCTATCATTTTGCAGCTTATATTAGCCTACTAACCATCTAAGTCATCCCAGAATTTGTATAAGGAAAGGTACTATCAATAAGTGTTAAAGTGTAAGTTTAATTGCCTTTTCTAGAGTGCAAATTCTGAAGGTGTTACCACTGTCATAGTTTCTGTTACAGCCATTGTTGCAGCCCTTAACAGCCCTAAAATCATCCATAAAACCATTGGCCATTTGTACTAAGCAAACCATAATCATTGGATATTGAACTAGTGTCATATTGCTCTATTATAGTACTTTTCTGAAGTGGTTTTATTGCTGTCATCATCATTAATTAATGTTGTTTGGACAGCCATTTAAGTCATTCATTGACTTGTATTTATCTTGAAAAGTGTGAGTGACAAACCATTATCAAGTTTGCAAGACTATTGTATCTCTTCCTTGTCATCATAACTTGCATCTTTCAAGATACATTGTTGCTACTGTGATCTCACTTTCATTGTATAGTAATGTGTTCAGGCAGCACATAATTTGTTTAAGAAGTCATTGATTATAACCATTGCTACTGACATTTGATGTTTCATTGGTAAAGGGCAGGTACAAACCCATTTTCATTTTCCCTTGTCCTTTCAACTTCACCAAAGTGACTTCTTCTATTGAGTAACCTAGAGAGACGGGTGGGTTTTCATTGTATCTTCTTGCCCTTCATCAACCAACTAGGTCATGGGACGTCTCCCTTGGACCGAGTCTTTCCTCCTCCTAAAGAGAAAGAGATACCCTATTGGGGTGACAGTGATAGGGTTACCTCTGTGTTACGTCAATCTAAGCCTACTTGCCTTCAGGCTTTGGGAAAGTATAGATTGTGCGATAACAACCCCTATAATGATAACACAAACACAAAGAAAACAAAGAAAAAATTAATAATGAAAAAGCAAAAGCTTTCTTATAAGGGGTTAAAGCTAGTTGAGTCAATCCACTTTATGAATGTGGGATAGTCTGAGAAACACACTAAAGTGAAATAAAAAATAAAAGCATAAAATAACCTAAAGTCGAAGTGACTTTAATAATACCTATGTCTAATATCTAATTGACCATTCTAATCTAATATTTACTTTGAGACCCTCCCTTAGTGGTCAATTGACTAACTACACCAAGCTTATCCTAGAATTCTACATATTTTTTAGGACCCAAGACTTGGTGAAAATGTCTGCAATTTGGTCCTCTAAGGGACATTACTTCATCTCAATATATCCATCCTATACAAGTTGTCTGATGAAGTGCCAATGTATCTCAGCATGCTTGGTACTCTCATGGAAGACTAATTCTTGGCTAGTTTGAGAACTACTTGATGGTCACAAAACAGGAGTGTTGGCTCTGTCTGCTACACCTTTATGTCTGAAAGCATCCTATTAAGCCAAACAACTTCATAGACTCCTTTCAGTGCTCGATATTTTGATTCTATCAAAGAAAAGGCTATTGCATGCTTCTTGCTTGTCCATGTGGCTGCACATGTGCCAAGCCTGAAAACATATCTAGAGGTAGATTTTCAATCATCCACGTAACCTGCCAAATCTGAATTTGTATACCCACACAACCTAGGGTCTTTGCTTCTACTATACAAAATGTCAAAGTCAAGTGTCCCTTTCACATATCTCAACGGTCTATTTGTTGCAATCCAGTGCTCTACCTTCCACGTTGTCATGAATGAGGAGACGAAGCTCATAGCATTACTCAAATCAAGCTTAGTGGCTTGAGAGTCGGTCTTGGTTTAATGTTTTATCACTTTCTCCATTGGTGTAGACGATTTTTTGAAATATGTCAGTTTGGACCTATCAAGAAAACTCCTAGCACATTTTTCTTGTGAAACAAAAATGTTGCGACCCCTTTGCCAAACCCTTACACCTAGAAAATAATGTAGGAGGCCTAGATCAGTCATGTCAAAAGATTCACTCATATTAGATTTGATCTATTCAATAACACTTGCCTCACTACTTGTAATAATGATGTCATCTACATAAATGACAAGTAGAATGATATCATTACCAACAATTTTGTCATATAGATTCAATCTAAAGGACTTCGTTAGAACCCCTATTCATCCAAGTACTTGTCAGTCCTAGTGTACCATGCTCGAGGTACCTGCTTCAGGCCATATAGAGCCTTCTTATGTCTACAAATAAGATGCACCTTCCTTGGAACCTGAAATCCTTGTGCTTGATACAAGTAGACCTCTTCATCCAAATCTCCAATGAAGAAGGCACTCTTCACATCCATTTGATGGACTTTCCAACCAAACCGTGTTTCCATGGCTAGAACTAATTGGATGGTGCTCATCTTTTCTATAGGAGCAAAGGTCTCCTCAAATTCAATGCCCTCTCGCTAAGAGAACCCTTTTGCAACCAATTGTGCCTTGTACTCGTCAAGTGTGCCATCTGCCTTGTACTTGACCTTGTACACCCATTTGCATCCAATGGATTTCTTCCCTGGTGGAACAGTTCTNTCCTCAAATTCAATGCCCTCTCGCTAAGAGAACCCTTTTGCAACCAATTGTGCCTTGTACTCGTCAAGTGTGCCATCTGCCTTGTACTTGACCTTGTACACCCATTTGCATCCAATGGATTTCTTCCCTGGTGGAACAGTTCTAAGATCCCAAGTCTACCTTTTCATCACACTTTCATGTTTAGTGTCCATGTCCTTCTCCCATTCAAGTCTCCCTTTGCCTCCTCGAACACATGTGGCTCATATACTTCCTAAACATTGGCCATTGGAGCAAAATTTATTGTGTTTGGTCTTTGTTTGCTCTTACCTCTCAATGATAGTCCCTTCATCATTTCACATACTCGAACATCTGCAATGGTGTCGTTCCACCACTTTGGTCTCTTCTTGGGATCTTCCCCATCGAGGTTGTCACCAATATTATCAATATCAAATCTTGGAACTCCTCATGCTCAGAATCTTACCCCCTTTCCGATGGAGCTTCCTGAAGCTTGATACCTGAATCCTTAGCCGCAACAAGTTGTTGTTCTGGGTCTCTGAAGAAGTTTATAAAGGTCCAACTTCCTCATCAACTACAACATCTTTGTTGAAGCTCAATTGATTGTTGTCAACATCGACCAATCTATAGGCTTTATCATTGTCAATGTACCCTATGATCATCAGTTTCTTGCTCTTAGGTAATAACTTGGTTCTCTTCTCATCTAGAATCTGGGCAGAGGCAGTAGAACCAAAGACTTTAAAATGACTGACTCTAAGCTTCCTCCCAGACCATAGTTCCTCTATGGTCTTTTGTTTAACCGCCATCGTTGGAGATCTATTCAACAAGCATACTGTTGTGAATACTACCTTGGCCAAAAACTTGTTGGGACCACACATGTTCTCCATTATAGACTGTGAAATCTTTGTGATAGTACAACTCCACATCTCAACTACTCTATTCTACTTTGGTGTGTGTTAGCACTAGAAGTTGTTCTAAGACGGATTTAAGAACAAGCCTAATACACATCAGAATTTGAAAAATCAAATCAATTTAAATTAGGTGGATCAGCAAGAAAGAACAAGAAAGAGGGCAACAGTTTGACTGTAGATCAGTGATCTACCATTGGGCATGGAGTCAAAACACTCTGCAGATTGAAGGAAATCAAGCTAAATGTTAAGAATCCAATGACTGAATACAAAAGCACCACAATAGATATACAAGAACAATATGCAAAATCTCCTTTATTACCATCAAACCCTTGAGGTAGGGCAACACCGTACAATGGATCCTATTATGGAAGGGATCCTCTCCTGTTCACTTGCCTCTT
>SNQJ01S0010307.1:111334-125216 GCA_010110895.2 Picea sitchensis
TTCATCTCTGTCTCATAACGATGCACCCAGCTCATGGGAATTCACACGTTCACCTTGTGCTCAACCACAGGCACGTCCAACTCAGCAGATCTCCTTTCTCACTGCGTTACACAGGAGAATCATCTGGAGTTCTTCTCAACTCTCTATAAGGAGGAGGCCATCACTACGTTCCAGTTATGTCTCAGATAGGAACCACACACCCAACTCATGGGCTCTCTCTCAGGTCGACTCAATCAGTCTATGTCCTGGAGGATGTCTTACGCAGTTGTAATCATAAACAAAAGAAGTCATCCACTTGACTCCATAAGCCCTAGAAGGCACTAGTTCTAGCCTCTTTTTCATTGAAAGATTGATTAAACACTCAAACTCTCTTCGTTGAAGCTTTTGCTAACTTCTACTAATCCTAAACTAGACTAATTCATTAAATAACTTGTTGTTGTTGCAAATCACTGCTACAGCCATACTAATTCATGCTAATTTGTTGCATTCACCTACATAACTTGCACCTAGCTCACTCATAAATTGTTTGTGACAATTTCCAGTCAATCTACTAGATAAATGCTAAGTTTACATGGTGTTTCCATGCAATTTTGAGCACTAGAATTTGTTGTTATTACAAAAGATTGCTACAACCATCTAACTGTAGCAAATTCTTTGCATAAGTGACATTAAATGCTAGCTAGACATTGCCAAATTTGCTTGCGATAATTAATTATCATTCAACCTAGTTAAAGCTACATTTTCTTGTCTTTTTCAAGCAATTTCAAAGCATAGTTTTTGCAGTTGTTACAAAATACTTATTGTTGTTGTAAGCTATTACATTGCTGCAATTTTATATCAACTAGCCTATTTTTTGAAGGTTCATGGTCTTAAGAAGCACTAACATCTTATTTTGTTGTTGAAAGCTGCCATATTTTCTTTGTTGTCTTGTTCTGGGCAGGTACACTCTATTTTTACCGTTGTTTCATCCTTTAAAGACCTTAAGAACCTTCTGACTAGAGTGACCGGTGAGAGGGGAGTTTTCTTGCATTCTTGCCTTAGTCATATCAACCCTTTAGGTCACTCGGGATGTCTCCCCTGGGGTAACTTTGATATACTCCTAAATAGAAAGGGGTTTCATATTAAGGTGACAATGATAGGTCACCCCCTATTACGCCAATCTTGCATTCACTTGCCTTGGGCTTTGGGAAAGTACAGATTGTGCGATAACAATCATCAACACCTTTTACAGTTTGTAGACCCACTTGCAGCCGACAACCTTCTTGTCCTTTGGAAGTTCTACCAGGTCCCATGTTTTATTCCTCTCTAAGGCATCCATTTCTTCTTTCATAGCTTTCTTCCATTGAGCACTTTCAGATACCTTAATTGCTTCCTGAAAACAACTAGGTTCTCCATCAATAGAAACCAAAGCCACAGATGAAACATAATCGTCATACCTTGTAGGAGGATTCCTGACCCGTGAAGATCTCCTTAGAGATAGTTGAGGCATATCCTCACTTTCCTGGATATTTTATGCATCTTCATCTTCTTCTTCTGGAACTTCTTCATGCTCCTCCCTTTCTGAAGATGGTTGAGTTTCCAACTGAATTTCTTGAACTTGCGGTACCTGTTCTTGTCTCACTTTGACATCTACCAGTTCTGATTTTAAGAGTGAGGATTCATCAAATAATACATCTCTGCTTATGATGAGTTTGTGGGAAGTAGGATGCCACAATCTGTACCCCCTAACTCCATCACCATAACCAACAAAGACATATTTATTTGATCTCGGATCTAACTTAAAATGTTGATCTTTAGAAATAAGAGCATAAGCGTCACAACCAAATATTCTCAGATTTGAAAAATCACACGAATGACCTATCCATTTATCTTCTAGAATCTTACAGTTTATTGCAGTTGATGGTGACCGATTTATTAGATAGCATATTGTAAGAACTGCTTCTGCCCACAATTCATGTTGCATCTTGGCATCACTGAGCATGCTCCTTGCTCTCTCTAGAAGAATCCTATTCATGCGTTCAACAACACCATTATGTTGAGGAGTATAAACCTTGGTCTTATGTCTTTCGATCCCAGCTTCCTTGCAATAGTTCTCAAATTCCACAGATGTGAACTCACCTCCATTATCTGTCCTTAAACACTTGATTGACTTGTCAGTGCTCTTTTCAACCAAAGCTCTAAATTGCTTAAAAGTATTAAATACATCAGCTTTTCTTTTAAGTAAATAGACCCAAACCTTTCTAGAGTAATCATCTATAAATGTCATAAAATATGACGATCCTCCAAAAGAAACTGTAGGGGATGGTCCCCAAACATCTGAATGAAAGTAATCAAGGATACATTTTCTTATATGCCTTCATGTTTCAAACTTTTGTCTACACTGTTTTCCAAAAACACAATACTTGCAGAAATTCAAATTCAGAAACTTCAAACTTGGAAGTGACTTACGATCAACCAGTACCTTAAGCCCTTTCTCGCTCATATGACCCAAACGCTCATACCATAAAGGAACAAAGTCACTTGCATCTTCAGATGCTACCACTGCTTGATTTACTTTTGTCCTTCCTTCAAGCTGATAAAGGTTCCCGATCCTCTTTGCCTTCATGACTACTAAGATGCCTTTGGACACCTTCAGTACTCCACCTTGAGTTGTACACCTGTAACTAGCAGAATCTAGAATTCCCAAAGATATCAAGTTCTTTCTAAGTTCAGGGACATGCCTTACATCTGTTAATGTTCTTACAGAACCATCATGCATTTTAATCTAGATGCTACCAACTCCAACAATTTTACAAGAAAAATCATTTCCCATAAAAACAACACCATCATCAATACATTGGTAAGTTGAGAACCAATTTCTATGAAGACACATGTGGTTGGACGCACCAGAATCTAACTACCAATGCTAATGTTGATGTGAAACATCACAAGTAGACAATACCTCATCAACCATACTTGAACTGGAACCTGAACTTGTTTTTGCTAAATTAGCTTCCTTTGCTTCTTTTGTGGAGTCCTCTTTGGATGCATTATGTCTTTTCCAGCAATCCTTCTTGAGATGCCCAGATTTGCCACAGAACCAATATTTATGCTTACTCTTCTTGCCTTTTAACTTAGACCTTGATGTACCCCTCTGATTTTTCCCTCTTTCTGTAGATCGACCTCTAACCACCATTGCTTTTGTTGTTGAGGTTGCTTTACTGGATATTTTCCTCATCTCCTCAGACAACAAAGCTCCCACAACAGTGTCTTAATCAATGGCATCTGTTGAGCTAAACAACATAGTTGTGACCAGATGATCCCAAGACTCGGGGAACGAACACAGTAGCGTAACTTCCTTGTCCTCATCTTCGTACGTTATGTCCATACTAGATAATTGACAAATCAGAGTATTGAAAACATTCAAGTGATAAACAATTTTCGTACCTTCTTTCATCCGCAAGTTGTACAACTGCCTCTTCAAGAAGATTTTGTTCGTCAAGGACTTTGCAATATACAGACTCTCTACTATGTTCCACAAACCTGCTGTTGTCTCCTCTTCAGCGATGTTAAACAACACTTCATCTGCCAGACACAAACAAATGGTACTGAGGGCTCTCGCATCCAGATCTTCCCAGTCCTCGTCTATCATGCTTGTCGGTTCCTTTGAATTTCTCCACCTCAAACTTAGAACTCTGCACTTTCGCCATTAGAAAAAAACTCCAAAAGCACTACTTATAAAACCAAGCCTTTTTAAATGTGGAAGAATAATGGTATAAACCCCAAAAAGTTTAATAAAAAAGGTTTTTTTTTAAAACAATATTTTATACCTAAAAAACCTTTTTACTAACCGCAATTTTTATTATAAAAAAAAGTTCACCTTTTAAACATCCACCCACATGAATTGTTCATACTTTAAACATTCACCTTTGAAAGCTCACGACCATGGCAACATAATAAAACAAAAACTTCATACCATCGAATTTTTATACGATGTGAATTTTGGTATTTAAGATCGGCGCTCTTGTGAGTGTTGAAAGGGAGCACGAGTTTTAGAGATCAGCGCTCCTTGAGTGTGGATGGGAGAGCGTCGATTTGTTGGCGCTCTATGGTGCACAAATTGGGCTCGTTGATTTAGGAATTTTTCCTATTTCTCAAGTGTGAGAGCGTTGGCACGCCTCCAACACTACTTAGGGAGCGTCGGTGACATGAAACTCACTCAACCACACCTTCTAGTTCTCAGAAAATATTCGGGCTCCTCAGTAATTCGGTTTGCTTGTCCTTACATGCCAAAAAACACGTCAAAAGGTACTCACAGAAGACCTGCACACAATTCGCCTTGGCACACCTGCGACACCTACTCAACCTGCTCTGATACCACTTATTAGGCAACGGAAGCAAAACAGAGCATAACAAACCAAACAATCTGCAAGCAAGATTAAACACGCATAAAACCGAGAACATCAATCCCACAATTGACACAGTGATTTATGCGGAAACCCAATGTGGGAAAAAACCACAGGCAATGATATTCGGTATTCTTATTATTCAAGGGAGAATTACAATAGCCAATCTCAGGCATACAACCATCCTCTCCTCACACACACTTTGCTCTCTACACACATTGCACTCTCACATATATGGGTATGCTCGTATATATAACATCTATCACTCAGTTACACAAACTGATCATGAATAGATCACATAATTACATGAACAATTCGTAAATAGATTACACAGTTTACACAACATGTTTACAATGAGTGCATGTACGCACATTCCTAATTTAGTTGAAATGCATGTGCATGTGAGCGCATGAGGAAATTCATTGGCATGTTTCCAACATTGTTGAGGCACCTTAAGTGAAGAGTTTGACCTAATTCCTGGATAGCCTAGTACGTCCTAGCCGAGCACACCTCCTGGTACTCTCAGCAAGCCAAGGTGTCAAGTTTGAGTTTTTGGTCAAAGTCAAAGTCAAAGGTTCACCAAGTCAAAGTAGTCATGACTTACTCTATGAAGACAGAAAACAAGTTGGAAGGGGCTTCTAACTTTAGAGCATGGAAAACAAGGATTGACCTCATACTTGCCAAGAATAAAGTGTTGGATTGAAAGGAAAGATCATGGAACTACAGTTTGAAGCAGGAAAAGAGAAGGAACCTCAGAACATTGCAGTTATGGGGAAGTTCAAGGACAATGACATCAATGCTATAAGTATCATAGTGGAATCTGTAAAAGACCACTTGATACCCTACATCTCTCATCTTGACTCATTTAAGAAGATGTACGATGCCCTAGCTAACCTATTCTCAGTTAGAAACATTGGACAAGTGATGACTCTGAAGAATGAGCTCCGTGACATGAAAATGAATGATGATGATAGCATAACATCATACTTTGTAAGAATCTTTCAATTAAGAGATCAACTACAAGTTATTGAAGAAATCATTTCAGAAAAGGAACTAGTAAATATAGTACTCAATGGCCTTCCTAAGACATGGGATGCATTTGCCGCAAGCATGAACACAAGAAAGGAGTATCCCACATTTGAAGACTTTGGACTTGTTGTGCACAAGAAGAATCAAGGATTAGCGCAAAAGAGAAATCCCAAAAGAAATATGATGATCAAGCCTTCACAGCAAAGTTCAATAATTTCAAGACTAAGACGAAGTTTGACTTAAGGAAGAAACCAAGTCAAGAAAAAGATATTTCAAAAATACAATGCTTCAACTGTCAAAAATATGGTCACTAAAAGAACCATTGTCCTGAGTTAAAGAAAAGGAAGGAAACAGACGAAGCAACAGTTGTCGAAGAAAAGGAACGCTCAAACAAAGTTAAGCAGGATGAAGCAGACTTCTTCTTCTAGTCAAGGTAACAATATTCTTCTATAACATAGTTCTCGTACATACCATGTTTACATAGTTCATGTACATATCATGTGTATCTATTTCTTAGAAGATGAGCTAGTTAGTGAAACAATACCTATGGAAGAATAACAAGATAAGGATTGATATTACGAAGACGATAAGTCAAGTAATGTACATGAAAAAGATGAAGTGCGTTGACAATCTTTGGTGACAAATTCCTGAAGAATCTATTATATAAGTAACAACTGCCAGATAGGTCAAAATCTGAATCAAACTTGAAGAGACCCAGAAGGAGTCAAACCAGAAAGAAGTCAGTGATCAAGTGGAAACTAGAATAACACTTGTGACACTTTGCAGAAGGCAATAAGGATGCAGACGGAAGCATGGACTCTCTGAGATGGAGGGAGTTGATTGCAGAATTCCAAAAGAAGAGCATGCATTCATGCATGAATACAGAATTAGGAGGGAGATTATCCTAAATGATATGATCCATTGAAAAATCCGTGAAGATTATAAAGTATCTGTCCATGTTCCACATTGAAAGTAGCAGCCATGATAAGCAGCATGTGTTCAATTTGACTCTAGAAGAACTCTTCTTCGAAAAGAAGACTTAAGTATCCTTGGTTGTCCATCTACATCTATGTTCCTATGATGAAAAGAAAGAAGTTGGAATCTTCATGAAGGAAGGGCATGGAATCTATAGAAGACTCCATGGACCCCAAATTTAAAGAGGAAGATGAGGAAGAACATGAAGATTCCAAGAAAGAAAGAAAAGCCAGAACAACCAGTTATTATACCGAGAATCATAAGATTGCCAGCGTGGTTTCAACCCACTAGAAGCAGTCAAGCAGAAGGAATGGAAGTTGTGATGAAGAACAGTATATGTAAGAAATTGTGAAAAAGACTTATGAATGGAAGCATTGTGAGATTCAGAACTAGAGGTTCTTCCAGAAGGAGGGAGAAGACTATGAGGACAGCTTGTTCCAGTAAACCAGATATACCTCTATCTGAGCTATTATATCTCATGCAATATCCATGGATTGGAGTTTACATCAGATAAATGTAAAGATTGTTCCTCTCAAACAGAGTAATTGAAGAAGAAGCATATGTAGAGTGATCTCAAGGTTTTTGAGGTATACCAGAAAGATACCCATGTATGCAAATGGAAGAAGACCTTGTATGGATTCAAGCAACTTGATGCAGAGTATCTCATATACAGCAAAAGCATGGCGAAAACATTTTATGACAAACAAAGTGTATAAGAATGGTTACTCAGAAGTCTGGGATGATGGATTTCAAATCCATGGCAAACTCCCATGATGACAGATCTGAAGAAGTTGAGAGACTCTAATCCAGTAGACCCGTCTCTGTATCAACAATTGATTGGCTCATCAATATATTTGGAGAATACTCAGCCGGATATTTGTTTTGTGGGGCGTTTAAGTTATGATATACAATTGAATGGATTTATCGATTCAGATTGAGCAAGGGGTGCAGATGACAAAAGAAGTGCTACTTGGATATGTTTCGGTTTGAGCTTTGCCACAATGTCATGGGCTAGCAGGAAACAAAAGTCTATTGCACTCTGCACTGCAGAAGCAGAGTATATTGCAGCTTGTGATGCTTGTATAGAAGCAATGTGGCTCTGTAAGTTGGTTTCTGGACTGTCTGATCAGGTGTTCAATTCGACCGTGATATATTGTAATGATCAGATCTATGTGATACATTGAGATCGAGCATTATATTCTTTGTGATAAAGTCCAGAGGGGAGAAGTGGTTCTCCAGTATATCTCCACAGATGAGCAGATAGCAAATATTTTAGTAAAGCCTCTGTCCAACATAAAAAGTTTGCATACTTAATGGACAAGTTGGGGCTCATGGAGACGACTTCCTTATTGAAAAAGGAAGTGATTACTCCCAGGTTGGGAGGGAGCATTGATATGTTATTGATTTATGGACAGTCATTTTCCAATTCGGAAAATGGTCAAGGTTGGGCAGTTCCTTTCCAGTCCGGAAAGTGGTTCGAGATTTTTGATGGACAAGCATTTTCCAGTTCGGAAAATGGTATAGATCGGACAATCATTTTCGTAATGAAAATGGTCTGATAGATTGTTGATGTACCAAAGACAACAATTCCCCTTGTGGCCAGTGTGGGGGAATGGTTTAGGAGAGTCATTCTTCTTGGAAGTCACTCTAAGTAGTGGTCAAGTAGAATGGTCTGCCTCGTCGAGCAGTCATTCTTTCAAAGTTCACAGTTGTGAGCAATTTCAAAGAATGGTCTGTTTTGGAGGTTGGTGCAGGACAATCATTTCCATAGGAAATGGTTCGGACAGTCATTCCCTAGGGCAGACTCATTCTCTCCAAGTTGCACTATGTTTAGTGTCGGAGGAATGGCCCAATTAGGTAAATGGTCCAGGTTCAGCAATCAGGGACAGGCATTCCCTAGGGAAGACTTATTCTCTCTAGCTTGCACTATGATTAGTGTCGAAGGAATGGCCCAGTTAGGTGAATGGTCCAGGCTCATAAATCATGGACAGTTATTATTCTATGCTTGGGAAGAATAGTCCAGATGACCCATGGCTGATGTTTTACTTTCGGAGGGCAAATGCTCTTCTAGATCTCACAGATGTGAGTGAAAGAATGGCCTAGATGACTCACTTTGTATCATGAAATTGTTTATGCAGGTTGATATCTGATGATATGATTGTTGTGGAGACTGTATGTCTCTAGACATTAGTTGTACGCTACTGTGGTGGATGTGATCCACTGGTAGTGACTGTGCACCAATGGTTAGTAGCGGTGTGCTACTAGGAGTGGTAGTGTACCACTAGATAGTAGTTGTATACCACTATCGATAGACACAGTGATGGCATTATAGCAGCAGTATGATACTATATGAGTGCCATGGAGACTACCACTAGTGTTGGAATTGATTGCCAGCTAGATGGATAGTCTGTATGCTAATGGACAGACATTCTCCAGGCAGGACAAATTGTTGGTGGACAAACATTCTCCTTGTGAAAAATGGTCCAGGACAGTCATTCTTCTAGGACGTATGTCTGGATTAGAAGAATAGTCCTTGTAGCACATGGCGTGGCTTCCAGCATCTGTTGCAACAAGTATTCTTCTAGGACATAAGTCTGGATTAGAAGAATGGTTCTTGTGTCACTCTGTGGAGTGAGTGACTTATTCAACATCGTGCCCGATTACTCAGATGGAGTATGGATTCAAGAGATTATGCAGTTGATGCTATCAGATGATATTGATAGTGATGATGTTGCTCGTGAGTTGATCTACGTGATCATGAGATAGCTTGTGTGGCTATGGTGATGTTACCAATTGAATGGTCTGATTGTGCTCAAGACCATTGCCTTTAATACCTCCCAAGCTAGGAGGGAGTGTTGATATTATGGTAGTTGCGGGAGGTATTAACCTTCACGTGTAACCTTTGACGAGACTAGAATATTCCGAGAAGCAAGAGAAACCCTAAAACGTTGGATAATAACCCTAGAAGACAAGTTGTTTCAAGAGATTAATTAATATTGAGTTATTAGCCTCCAGGAAGAGAAGTCGACCCAGTCAAGTGAGTTAGAGCACTATAAATAAAAGGGCACTAGAGCTTATTTGTCATTCTCACACTCACAACTGCATAAGACCAGTGGTGCACAAGTTTCGAGAGAGAATGCACTTGTAGCTGCTACAACTGGCATTTTGGTTTTGGTTTGGACTTTCTCTTGGTAATGGTTTGAACTTTCTGCTTGGTCTTTGGTTATCCCTGCTTGGTGCCCTAGCCTTGGAGAAAGGTACGCTACCTTGGTTGGCTATAGGATTGCTTCCGGAATTATTCTGTCAGACAAGGTTAAGGTGCTCAAGGGTGGCCTTTGTGCATATGGTTGGATGACAATATTGCTATAATGTCTATGGTGAAACGAGCACACCTATTTTTCTAACATAATTCACTTAAGAAGAATTACTTAAGATATATCATTGATAGATGGGGATACCCCCCTTCGCCTTGGAGTTGGCCTAAAGTGAAGGGGACATTGTACAAGGTGACAATGGTGCAATTCCCATTTGTTGCCCCAAGGTAGCATCCTTGGTTGGACTTTCCACTTAGATGCTAGTTTAGGCAGTAACACCTCTCAAATCTGTACTCCAAGCAGTAGAGTCCTAAAACACAAATGCAACTTTAGAGGAACTAAGAGGGGTTGTCCCTTGTCGTCACAACAACACCCTCTCTCACTTTAGGTCGTCCCTCCTCTGGCACAAGACGGGTTTCCCTAGGAAAATGTAAGATAACTTTTAGAGAATAAATGGATGAGTGAATCGAGACTAGTGCTTTCCAATCTAACGCAAATGGAATCAAGGCATCAATCTAAGAGGGTTGTTTTTATAAATGATTACAGAAAAATAAAGCCGGTACAGCATGCTACAAACAGCCTTAATTTGTTGTTTACAAATGCAGAAAAATAATTGAGAATTCTTGGATTAAGGTGATCCTCTTAGGCAAGTAACTGAGGTAAGGGTGTGACCTACTATGAAATAAACAAAATTTGCAACAACTCTTTCTAAGATGACATATGCAAAATTGATATATTTAGAAATAAAACAACAAAGAGACATAAGAGGGAAGACCCACACCTAAACCCTTCCAATGGACTAGAATTGCCTTCGTAAATGGCCCTTAAAAAAGCTTTGGCAAATACTTTTCAGTGACAATATTCAACAATTTGAGATGAAAACATAATGCCTAACATTATCAAGAAAGAACCCTTAACTTTTCATTTCCTTCAAAAAGTATTCAATAAGTTCCTAGAGAGGATCTCCCCAAAATCCAACCATGAATAACAATGGAGGGATCAAATCTTTATACAGATTTGAGCTCCATACTAAAATAACACATCCTAGGGCTCTGCAAGACAAAAATGCCCAACATAAAGCAACAATGATGAAACGAATGCTAGATGTCTCTCTCTCAAGCAAAATATCTCCTTGAATGAGGCATCTTTGACAAAGCAAGTAAACATCTCATGCCACTTGTCCTCTTCTCCTTTGGCACACACTTCAAAGATAGCCTTAAAACACGTAAAGCTTAGCCCTATGTGCAAGGCATTCTTCACCATGTGCATTCATTAATCTCACTCTTCCCAAAAAACCAAAACACTCAAGCAACAAAGGTGGGGCGTTCCTCAAAAATCCGGTCAAAATGCGGTGAAGCTTTTAAGGCGACAAATTTGTAACCACCATTACTCCCTCAATATTTGTCGGAATTTCTATTAGGACCACAATTTTGAAATTCCATAGCCATTCTGCATCTACTAGCAATAATCTGGAAACAAGTTATGCATTTTGTCGAAAGATAACTGACCATGAACTAAGATGCCCCTCTAATAAAGTTATCAAACTCCTCCACTGCCATAGCTCATAAGGTGTTTTATCACTGTTTACTCTTATGTGCGCCTTATTGAGAATGTTGACAGCAGTTTGAACTTTGAACAACCTCTCCCCAAAAGGTTTTGGGTACTTTTGATTCATCAAGCATGCCCTGGCCATTTCTTGCACTGTTTTGTTCATCCTCTACACTACTCCATTCTGCTGAGGGGTTCTGGCAATAGCAAATTGTCTCTTGATCCCATTTTTTTCAGAAAAAATGTGAATTCTCCTCCTCTGTCTGACCTTAGGCATTTGATTTTTAATTCCATTTCATTTTCTACCTGCGCTTTGAAGATTTTGGATTTTTCAAAAGCCTCGAATTTATGCCTCAACAATCTAACACAAGCTATTCTGGTATAGTCATTGTTGTTGATGATTGCAGCTATGTGAGACATTCTCCAGCTTACAAACCTGTGAGATGTGGATCATTGAATCTATGTGAGTCTTTCTCCAACTTACAAACCTGAGAGAAAGCCCCTAAGAAGGGTACGTGGTTCTTACCTGAGACAGAGATGGAACATAGAGATGACCTCCTCCATTCAGAGAGTTGAGAAGAACTCCAGATGATTATCCAGTGGGAAAGGTGATCTGTTGAGTTAGATGTGCCTGTGGACGAGCACAGGTGAACGTGTGAAGATCTGGTTCTTCTATGTAATGCAGTGAGCCAGAGATATGGACATCCCTATGGATGTGCCCCTAGTGGATGAGCACTGGTGGGTATATCAGATCGCTTGCTATATTGTTCAAGAGTCAGACCTGCCTGTAACCCTAATTGTAATGAAAAGGGTACAGGTCGACCCCACATTAATGTGATTAGTAATTAATGTAAAAGATAATTAATCTGGTTAATATTATTATATTATAAGCTAGTGAGGTTGGCCCTGTTGTGCCAATAGACACTTCTGTTGACAGGTTCAGGTTAGTATAAGTAAAGGTAAATTCCCCTTTGAGAAAACATATCTTTCATGTGAGTTTGGAAACTTCAGCAAGCACACCTTCTTGGGAAAAGTGCGCACCTCTCTTGGGCGCTAGTCTTCTAGGGTTTGAGCACCCTCTCGTGTGTTAGGGTTTATCTTGGTGGTGAAGGTCTTTCTCTTGAGGAATATAGCAAAGGATTTGGCTGGGTTTTCTTCCCTTGTTGAGAAGGGTTTCCCAGGATACTTCTTGTGTTCTTGTGCATGGTGCTTCTTCTTGTGATCTTGGTTGTTGCAACATTTATGGTTATGGTTAAATGCTAAAAATGGAATGAACTTCATGCTTAACCTAGCTTATTGAAAAATCAACAACTGTTATCCACCAAGTTGCACTAGGATGGACTTGCAATTGAACCGCCAAAGATTGAACATTTATATGTTCAAAATCAGAGTTCAGAAGTCCAGCCGGTCAATATGACCACTTTTTCACATTTCCATACCCCCATGGAACATTGTAATAAAATGTATCTAGCATGATACACTTGTAAAAGACTTAGCCTCCTAAGACTAAATCATGAGTGCACCGCTCTACAGTGTTTTTTTTACTTATTAATTATTTCTCGCTTGAATTAATTTTCTAAGCAAGTTATAACTTTTGAGTTTTTTTACTCAATTCCTCCAAAGTTGGAGCGTGTACTGATGGTAAGGCCTTAGCTTGGAAAATCTAAGTCTAGTGTCTAATGTTTATATTACCATGCTAGTCATCAATATTGATTCATGTGGAAATTGCACTAAGTCCCCCCTAGGATTTTTTAATGTTTTCAGTTAATAAAAAAATTCTATTTAAAATTTCCCGCAAAATCGAAATTTTTTATTGTAAATAGGTCATAGGTTAAAAAAGTGTTACTAGGAGGCATTATATTGGTATTTAGGAAATATCGGTTTTTCTTAGGATTTGAATTATGATGCATGTATCAGGGTTGTTGATATTATGGCAGCTTCGGGAGGTATGAACCTCTATTGTGACCTTTGACAAGATTAGATTGTTCTGGAAGGAAGCAAAGAAATGAAGGAAACCCTAAACAAGATGTCGGTTGCAGAAATATAATTAATATGAATTAATTAGTACCTAGAAGGAGAAGTCATCCCCAATAAGTCTGCCAGAACCACTATAAATACAAGGCGCCAGTCTCTCATTTGACACACTTCTCAGCAGTTGCAAAGAGCGAGTTCTGCAAAGTGCAGTTGCAGTCTTGTTCGCAAGTCCTGGGTAAGGTACTGCGCCAGCTTTTGGGTGGGACTATCTGATCAGCTTGGTTACTTCTTGCTTGGTGCATTAGCCTCTCTTGGCTATTGGATTGCTACCAGGATTCTCTTCCCTATCAAGGTCAAGGTGCTCGGAGGGTGGCTTCGGCCTATGGTTGGGTGACAAGGGTATTGTCAATGGTAAAACGAGCACAATCTTTCATATTCTAACAAGTTATGGGCCCACACCTCCTTCATTCAATCTAAACGCTGGAAGAAAGCATAGCCGCCAGGATATTGAGCTCGTTGAGGAACTGCCGCTAGGGTTACTAGCAGGAGCAGCTTCCAAAGACACTACCGCTAGGGTTACTAGCAAAAGCAGTTGCAGAAACCCTAATCTCAGATCCGGCACCTTGTGATGGAGCATCTCGCTCAAAAAGAAGATAT
>SNQJ01S0010307.1:125226-156504 GCA_010110895.2 Picea sitchensis
TTGGAATGATGGATTGTAAGTCCATGGACACTCCTATGAATGCGGATATAAGAAAAGTGAAAGATCCAAATTCTAATCTAGTAGACCCATCTCTATATCGACAACTAATTCGGTCATTGATGTATTTGGTAAATACTCGACCAGACATTTGTTTTGTTGTAAATACACTAAGCCAGTTCCAGGTGGAACCAAGACATGAACATTGAATAGTTGCAAAGCATGTATTAAGATATATTCATGGGACAATAAACTATGGCTTGATACTGCATCCAATGATATCCAACTTCATGGATTCACAGACTCTGATTGGGCAGGAAGTGCAGAAGACAGAAAGAGCACTTCGGCACATTATTGAATAGTGCATTGATATAGTTGTTACAAGCAATTTTTTCATCTCCAAACATTGATTCAACTTGTTTTCTCTCACTTATCTTTGAGCCATCTTCCTAGAGAAGATTGTTGATATTATGGTAGCTGTGGGAGGTATTAACCTCCACATGTAACCTTTGACAAGACTAGAATATTCTGAGAAGCAAGAGAAACCCTAAAACGTTGGATAATAACTCTAGGAGACAAGTCGGCCCAAGAGAATATTTAATATTGAGTTATTAGCCTCTATAAAGAGAAGTCGGCCCAGTCAAAGTGAGATAGAGTAGTATAAATAGTGGGCGCTAGAGCTCATTTATCATACTCACTATCACAACTACATAAGACCAGTGGTGTGCAATTTTGGAGAGGAACTGCAGCTGCAGCTGCAGCTGCTACTGCTACAACTGGCATTTCGGTTTTGGCTTGGACTTTCTCTTGGTTATAGTTTGGACTTTCTGCTTGGCCTTTGGTTATTCTTGCTTGGTGCGCTATCCTTGGAGAAAGGTGCGCTACCTTCATTGGCTATTGATTTGCTTCTGGAATTATTCTGTCTGTCAAGGTTAAGGTGCTCGGGGGTGGCCTTTGTGCCTGTGGTTGGGTGACAATATTGCTATATTGTCTACGGTGAAACGAGCACACCTATTTTTCTAATAAAATCAACCCTTGGAATAATCAACAACCTTAAAACAAACGTTAATCTAAAATTAATTTAACTTTTTTTTTTGTGGCAAATCAACATTAGAATAGGATTTAGGGCCTTGGTGTAGGTTGGAGAGAAAATTCTCCAAGGCCATAAAACCAAAACTAGGAATCACTAGTGAGAGATAAATTCATTAGTAGCAAGGAGCACTTTTTGGGAAAGCTCCTCTCGCACAGGAGTTAATCAGGAGGTCACACTAGAGCTAGTGGGGTGATATCCCCTCTCCACTTGTTTTGGTGTCTATGAACTACTACATGTACAAGGATTTTGGAATTGCAAGGCCCTCTGGGTGGCATCACTTCCCGGAATTTCAGGCCTAGTTTCCCTACCCATACGTGTGGTCCTGACCCACAACTGTTATGCCCGATCGTCGATTACGAAGTGGTATCCATAGTGGCCATTCCTATGGCATCTATAGAGGTGACTGCGAATGAGAAGTACCTGCGATACCTGACGTGGAGGCATAATCGTCGTTTCAACTCCTTTGGAGGGTGCCCATCTTCATGAGCGTACTTGACCTTGTTGGGGCCTTCGTTTTGATAAAAGAGGTTGTGCAACTCATCAAAGAAAAAACCAACCAAGTAAAGAAGGCTGGAAAAGGAAACGCGCAATAGAAAGACGTTGAAATAGAACACAGTCTGAAGCCAGCGCATAATCAGTTTTGAGCCAATACAGTTACAACAGAATCAAGAAGAGAAGAGGTTCAATGGATTCTCAAGAGGAAGGGAGGAACCAATTGTAATAATGATTCTCTTTTGAATGATTCTCTCGTGAATGATTCTCATGATGATGATTCTCACTTTGGGTGACTCTTTTGTATGTTCTCTTTAGTATTGTATTGTATCGTAATGGGTGAGTGAGAGATAGGGAGATGCAAGAACTAGATCGGTACTCCAGATCTAGACTGTAAGTAGGAAGGGAAGATCCTAGACTCATTGTGATCAACAATAGTCTTGTATTGAGATGTACCTATTGATCTCTTCTATACTGAGTACGATGGATGTTCAATGTAAAGCCATGAATGTTTATTGTCCAAGACTTCTGACATAGTAGAACGATAATGGAGATCAAATTTTGAATATGTTCCTAGTTCATCATACTTTTTGTATCTCTGAAATGTCAGTATGCGCTATCTATTATGAATTACATGTCGTTATTGTTGATAATTACAGCTTCGTGAGACATCCTCCAGGACACAAACTGAGTGAGTCAGCTTGTGAGAGAGCCCATGAGTTGGGTGTGCCCATGAGATGGGTGTGTCGTTCCTCTCTGGACTGAGATGAGACGATGTGTGCCCCTGTGTGGGGTGAGGATGCCCATGAGATGGGTGTGTCGTTCCTCTCTAGATTGAGATGAAACGATGTGTACCCCTGTGTGGGGTGAAGGTGCCCATGTGATGGGTGTGCGTCAGACTCTAGACTGATTTATTATGACATGTGGTCTCCTGCCTTGTGGACTCAGTTGAGTCAGGCTTGAGATGGTACTCCAGATGATTCTCCTGTGGACTCAATGAGATAGAGATCTGTTGAGTAGGATGTCCCTATGGCTGAGCACAGGTGGATGTGCCCCCAGTGGCTGACCACTAGTGGATGTGTGAGATCCCTTGCTATATTGTCTAAGAGTAAGATTTACCTGTAACCCTAATTGTGATATAAAGGGTACAGGTCGTCTCCACCATGTGTGAAAGATAATTGATGTTTATTGTAATAGTTTATTATTTTCTAAGTTATTGAGGTCGTCCCTGTTGTGCCAACAGACACCACTTTTGGTCTATCCAGTCTAGTATAAATAAAGGTGATTTCACCATTGAGGACACACAAAAGTCACTTGTCGTTTGGAAATTTCAGCAAGTACATCTTCTAGGGCTGAAGTGCACACCTCTCTTGGGTGAGAGTTTCAAGGTAGTAGAGCACCCTCTTGTGTGCATTAGGGTATCATGAATGGAGGATCTTCTCTTGAGAATATAGCAAAGGATTGTTGGGTTTTTCTCCCTTGTTGAGAAGGGATTTCCCAGGATATTTCTTGTGTTCTTGTGCATGGTATTTCTTCTTGCGATCTTGGTTATTGCATCAATTGTGAATGGTGTCGCTGCATTTGCCTATGGTAAAAGTACATGACTAAAATGAAATAAGTCGCTTGCTTCAGCCTCACATAGTGAAAATTCAACATGGTATCAGAGCATAGGTCTTGAAGAACCCATTGCACAAGCTTCTAACAGTCGTCCTCTCTCTCTCTTCTGCAGAACTGTATGGCCTCCTAGGGTTTCCAGAAATCTGTACGGCCCTCTCTTGTTTGGGTGTTCCAGCACTTTGTTATCCCCTAACCTAGGGATAACTAAGGAGATTATGTCTTGAGGCCCACAGGTCCTAAACAAGGAGTACTGAGAGCCAAATCGACTTGAGCATGGCCCTGGAGGGCCCATCCTTCATTCTTCAACGCCTCCACTTTTTCAGCAGCAGCAGCATCCATCACCTCGGCCTGGTCCTGCAGCAGAGATGGATCTTGCTCCATGAGGTAATGAGTCTGGGTATCACGGTATGTGTCACTCTGATCCTCAAAACCTTTGAATATGTCCATTTAATTCTTTTTTGCTTCTAACGTATGCTTGGATCTTATGTTTTTCCACTTGACCACACCTGGGGGGAATGACAGGATGCCCTAGTAAGCTGGTACCCATAGGGTTTGAGTTGCCACCGGGGATTCATAAAAGACCATCGTCCTCTCCCACCATACTTACCACTTTTCATCTTTTTCCTGCTCATACATCCCATTACATTGGTCTGGGCATTGGGTTGGCCAAATATCTAAGGGTTGTACCTTGCCTTGTGGGAAGAAGGGGCTAAAGGCCCAGAGGGTAAAAGTAGTTGGCAAAAGATAAAAGCCAAAAAGAATGAAACCTTGAGATGCTTCGCCCAGGGATCCCTAAGAAAGCAATAAAAAGCTTCTCAGCAAGAAACAGAGGGACCCATAAAAAATAATAAAACAAGACCTTGTTGGAGGATAGGGGGTCTCATCACGAGCCAGCCTATTAGGTCCATGGGCATGTTGTGGTATTACACTACCAATAACTAGTCACAACACCAGGGTAGTGGCTCTTGGTGGCATAGCCAAGAGAAAGGGGGTCTCATCACGAGCCAGCCTTCTCATTTCCGTGGAATGCTTGTGGGTAACCTTGCCACCACTGATCACCACGCCAGGGCAGTGTCCCCTAACTAGCCTCTTGAAAGAAAAAGCAATAAGAATAAAGATAAAAGGCATGAATGGGCTTGGAAACATTTGCATCCATGACAGGTGCAGCCCACCCTCTTCAAAGGCACCCATAGGTAAGCCATACATTTCCCTGTTATCATTGCACCCCTTGCCTAGACATCCCTTACCACCTCATCCACTCACATGGCCTCGGTTTGAATTCTCTCGGAAACATGCCACATCCAATGAGCATTAGCCCAATAGGACGTCCTAGCGTTTCCTCCAAACTTGGCTTATAGATTAGTATAATGTCTTTGAGCACTTGTTCGGGTAAAGGGGGTTTTATGCACATGTTTAATAAACTTGATGATTAGATGTGATTGACATTGCTATGATCCCTGTGACTTATGAGCCCATGGAGGGCATATCTGTTGATGTTCTAGGGCCACACCCAATGGACAGGTACACATGGGGAGATGATTAGTTCGGACCTCCAAGGGGCTAAAAGCCCACCAAATGGATGTTGAGACCCCAGCAGGGGGCAGAGACAGATCAAAGGATTGCATCAGAGAGAGAGGAGGATGTTTCACCAGGGGCAGCCTGGCAGGCCTATACCAAAGGGGGTTGTGCCCTTTCCATCACGATGTAGGCCTTGGAAGGCCCATGACATCACCCAGGTCACCCATGGCATCACCCAAGTCACCCATGATGTCATCCAGCGTTTGGGGAGGTTTTGGAGGTAGTTGTGTGCCAAGTGGCAAATGTGGCAGGCTCCTAAGGCCTAAGAAGGCCTAACATTTTGCTCCAAGAGGCCAACGTTGCCCAAGAACGGCCTAACGTCACCCTAAAGGGGCATGACGTCACCTTAGCAGCTTGATTTAGGGTTTAATTATCACATTTAATGTAAAAACTGGTTATTATTTGTAATTGGCCATGTCGGCCTTTTTGACCTAATTTTGGTCTTTGGTATTGTATAAATAAGGGGAAATTGCCTCTTATTTTTCATCATCTTTCAGTCACACTTGTGAGGTCTGAAATTTGCACCCTAATTAGGGTTTTATGACTCAAATTTAGTGTGCACTTGTTGAAGGAAGGCTATTCTTGGTGTTTTTTGGCATTTTCTTGGTGGAAAGTTTACAACTAGGTGATGTGCTAGATTATTCTTGGTGAATGTAAATAAAATTCTGCAAATCTTCTTTCTTTTGAATGGTTATAGTATCTTTACTTTGCATTTTGCTAAAGATTATGAAATCGCTAGCTTGAAACCCTAGGATATTCAGCGCATGTTATTGTCCTTATCTCAATTGCTATCCACCTACTAGATTGTGCCAAGGAGTTGTTTTTCTTGAAGTCATTGCTAAGGGCCTTGCCATTGCAACACCCTAGCACTTGTTGCTTCATCTTAGTCGTCACTTGCTTCATTCTTTGAGTTAAAGAGGGAGGGAAATCTACTAAGGCCTAGGGTTACCTACACCTTAGTAGTCATTTTCCCCTAGGGTTTTGGTGGTTGAAGCCTTAGCTTACCAACACTTCATCCATCAGCTCCTCTTGTCTTTGGCTCTCCCATTATCATCCTGCTCCTTCAACATTTGCAGCCACATTATTGACTCCATTTTCCCTAAGAAAGCACTAGTCTAAGACCTCCATTGAGTTCTTGATCAAACAAACCTTCAAAACCTATTCTTCAAACAACCTACTAACACTTCCTAACCCTAGAATAGCTTGATCTACTAACCTACTTGTTGTTGTTATTTAAGTAAGTTACAGCCATTTAATGCAGCATTAAAAGCTCATAAAGCAATTGTAAAGGCTGAATTATAGTTTGTCTTATGTGCTTCTATCAAATGCTAGTGATACGACTTCAATGGTTAATAGTTTTTAGTCATTTTGAAGCTAGTTTTAAGACATTGTATATGAAGTATTGCTCTATAAACATTGTTTTTATAAGATTTTTGTTTACTTCATCATATTCAGCAAACTCGCTTTATTTAAGAAAGTCAATGATTTTATGAAGTGCTAACTAGCAAGTGCTCTTGCATATGTATAGTTTTCCTGTTGCTTTGTTTCGGGTAGGTACACTTATGGCATGTTATATCTTAATTGGTTATTTAACCGGACTTTCTGATCGGTGGTGACTTGTGAGAGGGGACCTTTTACCTTGCTACTTTTCTTTGCCTTCTCAAAACCCCAGGTCACCGGGGACGTCTCCCCTGGGCCTACCACCCTAAATAGAAAGAGACATCCTATTGAGATGACAGTGATAGGATTGTCTCTCGTTTCGCTAATTTGCTTTCCATTTGCCTCTTCTTCTATCAAAGTACAAACTGCGCGATAACACACTTAAAACTAAAACGTTGGGGCTAAAAATTACATAAGGGTGTACGACCTCCCTCAGTGCACCTCCAACAACTCTCAGATTGCAATTCCGAGAATTTTGGATTTTTGGCCCGATGGTTTCGCAATTTTCTGCAGAAAATACAGATTTAGGATTTGTGCAGCTCATTGAAGGAGCTTTTCAACTCACCAATATTCTTCTGACTTTCAAGGCTTATTGTTGGCAGTCATAAGCCCAACGAAACCTAAAATTGCTAGCCTAGCCTAGTCGTTAGGTTTCCTAGCCCAATTTCTAAGGGTTTGTGGAAGAATCTGCAAACCATGAAGAACAGAACTCTATTGAAAGATAGGCTTGAGGAATCAAGCAACTTCAGACTACATGAAGAAGATTGGAAGACAGATCTAGAGCCACATCAGAGAGATGAAGACATCAAAGATGAAGCCTTCCTCTTCATATCAGCACTCTCAGGTATGAACTTCTATATATCATTTGTATCATTGCCATGAGGGTACTTGCAGGAGGAAGGAACCTTTGCTGCAATCGTGGATCCAGAGGGATCTCAATGCATTCAGAGGAACAACACACTGGAAGTGAAGACTCCAGGTTTGATTGTTTTAATTATCATGCCTCTAACCTACATATCTAATTTTGCTACATTACAAGTAGGCGTTGTAGCTATGACAACAATCCTTAAATTGTTTTGATTCTAGAGATGTACTCATTATTCTTCTCTAGGAGATATTCTTGTCTTGTTTCTTTTCGTTTGTTTTCTTGTTCTAGGCAGGTTAACAATAAAGGAAGATGTTTATCCTTCAGACTTCAGAGGGACTCAAAACGAGTTGAGAAGGAGGAAGAACAAAACCATCATTGAAGCAACCAAAGCAATGATACATGATCAGAGACTGCCTATGATTCTGTGGGCAGAAGTATGCATAACAACAATATATGTTCAGAACAGGAGTCCTCACCAGATTTTGAAGAACATAACTCCCAAAGAAGCCTTCACCGGAGTGAAGCCTGAGATTGGACACTTCAGGATATTTGGATGTCCGGTATACTTTCATGTACCCAAAGAGAAGAGGTCCAAGCTAGACCCTTCAGGCAGAAAAGGTACATTTATGGGATACAATAAATCTTCAAAGGCATATCGGATCTACATCCTTGGTTAGAGACAGATTGAGGTAAGAAGAGATGTTATCTTTGAAGAAGAGATAGTCTTTCAAAGATCCAGAGAATCTCAGATGGAGATTGACAGTGAGACAGTACCTTCTCCCCCTTCAACAATTCAGAGGGAGACAGCCATTATTCCAGTTGATCCAGTTATTCCAGTTGCTCTAGTCAATATCCCCAGAGACATTGCAGTAGGCCATAAAAGGCCTGCCTRGGCTCGACAAACTCTGCAAGAGGCAGAGGGCCATGCARCTCCTCAAGGCACATCCTGAGAGAGCAAGAGACAAAAAATATTTTTGAGTTATTTTTTAGCCATGAGCCACATCATTGACACTGAGCCTTCTTGTCATGGAGAAGCAGCAGGTCAAYAGGTATGGAAAGATGCCATGATAGAAGAGTATCAGTCCATCATGAAGAATGGTGTGTGGGATATTGTTCTGAGATTAGAAGGGAAGTCTGTAGTAACTTCCAAGTGGATCTATAAAATCAAGCATGCAGTTGATGGAARTGTCGAGAAATACAAAGCGAGATTTGTATCCAGAGGATTATCACGGGTGGAGGGAATTGATTATGAGGAAACATTTGCTCTAGTAGCCCGATACACCTCCATCTGTACAATCATTACACTAGCTACATCTATGGGTTGGAAACTAACATCAGATGGATGTAAAGATAGCATTTCTCAATGGTGAGATTGAGGAAGAAGTTTACATCAAGCAGCCAGAAGGATTCGTGATACACAACGAGAAATCTCATGTGTGCAGGTTGAAGAAAGCCCTGTATGGACTAAAGCAGGCACCTCGTGCTTGGTACGAGAAGATGGATGGATTCTTGATGAGTTTGGGCTTCAGCAAGAGTGTTGTTGCTCCAAACCTATATTATCATATTGTTGGTGATGAGTGCCTAATCTTGGTCCTGTATGTATATGACTTATTCCTCACCGGTTCAGAAAGACTTATTGCTAAATGCAAGCAACCTTTGACTTCTGAATTCGAGATGAAGGATCTAGGTATGATGCACTACTTCTTGGGACTAGAAGTATGGCAGAGGACTGATGAGATTTTCCTGAGTCAAGGAAAATATACAGTGGAGATATTGAAGAAGTTCAGTATGATAGAGTGCAAATCCATGCCTACACCGATGGTGATGGATTTGAAGAAAATGAATGATGCTTCTACTGATTCAGGAGAGATTGATCCACATTTGTACCGACAGCTGATTGGATCATTGATGTATCTGGTTAACACCAGACCTTATATATGATATCCAGTGAACGTACTTAGTCAGTTCATGAGTCAGCCGAGACAGACTCACTAGATAGCAACGAAGCATGTATTGAGATATCTACAAGGCACAGTTGGATACGGCCTGAGATATGCCTCCAGTGTAGATTTGAGTTTGAGAAGACATGCCGATGCAGATTGGGCAAGGAGCACAGTGGACCGGAAGAGCACATCCGATTATTGTTTTACCTTGGGGTCTGCCATGGTTTCCTAGCGCAATAGGAAACAGAGCTCTATAGCCTTGAGTACCGCAAAAGCAGAGTATATAGCATTGAGTGTGGCAGTCCATGAAGAAGTGTGGCTTCGCAAGCTCCTGATAGATTTATTTGATCATGAGATGGATCCTACCATTATTCATTGTGATAACGAGAGTTGTGTGAAGCTCTCTGAGAACCCTTTGTTTCACGATAGATCGAAACACATTGAGATAAAATATCATTATATCATAGACATGGTGCAGAGGAAAGCAGTACACGTGTAGTACCTTCCTACACTGAGCAGATTGCAAATATCTTCATCAAACCGCTTGCCAAGACGAAGTTCGAGTACTTCCGTGAGAGACTTGGCCTGGTGGAGAATGCCTCCCTAGCTGAGAGGGAGTGTTGATGATTACAGCTTCGTGAGACATCCTCCAGGACACAGACTGAGTGAGTTGGCCTATGAGAGAGCCCATGAGTTGGGTGTGCCCATGAGATGGATGTGTCGTTCCTCTCTGGACTGAGATGAGACGATGTGTGCCCCTGTGTGGGGTGAGGATGACCATGAGATGGGTGTGTCGTTTGTTAGAAATAGAGAAGTAATGCAGAAAGTAAAGTCCTTTTTAAATTTTCAGTTTGAATAACAACTAAATCTCATTTTAGAACAGTAAACAACACTGCTTGACACTTAGCATAAAAACAACAAATTTCTGAGAGTGTAAATCCAACATTCTTTCTGATCTAAACTGAAGAAAATGTAGATCAGTATCTAGATCTAAACTAGATGCTGATATAGATCTCATACATGTCAAAACACAAACTAAAAGTCTATGGATCTGATATACATCAGATTTAGACAAGATTGGAACAGATCTCAAACATATTAAACATCAAGTTAAATAAAGAATTTGACCAATGAACAAAATAGCAAATCACTTACCTTGAAGACTTACCATGAAGGAGATACAATCACACATCAGAGATGAGATGCCATTAGTGCTTATGCTCAGAAAAAATCCAAGGTCATTGATCTACCATATAGGTTAGATCTCTTGCCAAGAGATGAAAAAGACTTTCTTGCCACCAGTAGGAGAAAACACCACACAGAAAAATTCGGTGATCAAACCCTTGTACCCACATAACTTTCCAGCAAGTAAAACCCATGTGTCAAAGGGGTACGGCTGTCATGAATACACAGTCATAGGGCATGGCTAGTTAGATAAAAACAGATCTGTGAAGGAGAGGCCACATCCAGTGCAAAGGAGGTCAGATCTATGAGGAGGGGCCACAGTTCAAGCAAAGGAGGTCCGATCTGTAGAGGAAAGGCCACGATCCAACCAAAGAGAGGCCAGATCTAAAAGGTGAGGCCATGTCCGTCTTGGAGAAGCCACGACCCAAGCAAAAAGAGGCCAGATCTGCACCCATGGCTCAACAGACCTGCTTACAAAAAGGTGACGGTAGCCTCACCCAATTTTCAACAGCAGGTGTCTCAACCTCAGCTCAGCACCTTTACCACAGACTTAAAACAGCAAAGTAGGATCTCCAATACACCAAGGGCTGAAGGACCTGTCAAGAAAAATACCAAATACTGAACTGGACTGTTGAAAGAGGAGGGTCGCATCTTCAAGGAGGAGATCCATTGTTGCAAAAGGAGGCCGCAGCACACAAGAGGAGATCCGCTCCATTTTGAGAGATCACTTGGAGTGTGTCAAATGAGGAAGGGTAGGTCTCTATTTATACATTAAGCTAGGGGTTAGGCTAGGGGTAATTGAAAAGATAATAATTAAAATGATATTAAAAATTAACATATTTAATTAATATAAATATTAATTAAACATGTTATAAATTAAACATTTAATTAATACTTTCATATTGACCCTTAAAGCAAAAATACAAAACCCCCAAATAAACACAAGCAGGGGTGAAGTGGGTTTGGCAAGGGTGACTGGGTGGCAATACTTGTCCATTCATTCTCAAAGTGACCCTTTTTTATTTTATCATCATTGCATATGGGATACCATCCCTCATGTGGTCATGCTTGCCTTCAAAAAGGGACATATACTGACAAACACCAGATCAAGGATCAGGTGGCCCCCAAAATATCTCTGGGGTCTTATCCACCAAGGTACAAGACCAAGGATCAACCCATGCCCCAGGCATGGGTACCCTGGACCATGTCCAAAGGCCCTAGACATATCTAGGGGCTTTAATTGCTTGGTCCCAGACCAAGAACCCCAGTCATCTACTGGGAGCCCTTACAAGGGTCTTTTGCAGCTTGGTCCTAGACCAAGAACCCCACTCATGTACTGGGGGCCCTCTCAGGGGTCTTTATTGCTTGGTCCCAGACCAAGAACCCCAGTCATGTATTGGGGGCCCTCTCAGGGGTTTTTACTGCTTGGTCCCAGACCAAGAACCCCAGTCATGTACTGGGGGCCCTCTCAGGGGTCTTTACTGCTTGGTCCCAGACCAAGTACCCCAGGAGTGTACTGGGGGCCCTAAAACTTGGCTAGGGTCTTAGCCATCCTCCCAGAGAATGGCTCTTGCAGCTGCTTTAAATTTAACATCGTTCCTCTCTAGATTGAGATGAAACGATGTGTAACCCTATTTGGGGTAGAGGTGCCCATGTGATGGGTGTGCGTCAGACTCTAGACTGAGTTGTTATGACATGCGGTCTCCTACCTTGTGCACTCAGTTGAGTCAAGCTTGAGATGGTACTCCAGATGATTCTCCTGTGGACTTAGTGAGATGAAGATCTGTTGAGTAGGACATCCATGTGGTTGAGCAAAGGTGGGCGTGCCCCTAGTGGCTAAGCACTAGTGGATGTGTGAAATCCCTTGCTATATTGTCTGAGAGTAAGATTTACCTGTAACCCTAATTGTGATGTAAAGGGTACAAGTCGGCTCCACCATGTGTGAAAGATAATTAATGTTTATTGTAATAATTAATTGTTCTCTGAGTTATTGAGGTCGGCCCTGTTGTGCCAACAGACACCACTTTTGGTCTATCCAATCTAGTATAAATAAAGGTGATTTCCCCATTGAGGAAACACACAAGTCACTTGTCATTTGGAAATTTTAGCAAGTACATCTTCTAGGGCTGAAGTACACACCTCTCTTGGGCGCAAGTTTCAAGGTAGTGGAGCACCCTCTTGTGTGCATTAGGGTTTCATGGTTGGAGGATCTTCTCTTGAGAATATAGAAAAGGATTGCTAGGTTTTTCTCCCTTGTTGAGAAGGGTTTTCCCAGGATATTTCTTTTGTTCTTGTGCATAGTATTTCTTCTTGTGATCTTGGTTATTGCAGCAATTGTGAATGGTGTAGTTGCATTTGTTTATGGTTCAAGTACATGACTAAAATGAAATAAACCTCATGCTTGAGCGTAGCATAGTGAAAATTTAACAGTTATCCCTTCTTAATGTTATGTATAGTTATGTTCTTTTGTATTAGTGTATGATGTGCTAAGGATCTGAACTGAGTATCTATCTTGCGCTAGAATGGTAACAGTATAGATGGATTATAGATCTGTATAGCATTCTTCTTACCCTTCCCTTAGCTCTTTTGTCTCGGTTGCGCTTCAGGTGAGACTTCTTTCCTTCCGGAAAGATGAAAATGCCAGCGCACTAGATTACATCGGTACCCTTTTGTTGGTAACCTGCGCACGACCCTGGTCTGACAACTTTGCGCCAACACACCTTAGGTGCACGTTGTGAGCAGATTACTGGAACTGTCTCTCACACCTTCAATGGCCAGGCTTTAAGGACTTGGCATCCCCCAAGGGTTGCTTTTCGGAAGGCTCCTTTATCCACCGATTTTCCTGTTAATAGCTTAGATTTGCTAGGGGCATGCTCTTTGGTTTTGTGTCTAATCTTTGTCCTCACCTATCCCCAATTACAACGATAGAACGTAGCTTGACCACATGGGATCCCCCCCTTGGCTTGGTTTTCCCGACCTAAAGAGTGGAGTGAATCATATAGGTGACAGGTAATTATTCACTTGATAGTATCCTTAGGCTTTCCCCTTGCAATAAGGTTGAACTTTTCCATTAAGGAGTGTCTAAGCAATAACAAATAGTTAGTATGTATAAAGTCTACTTGTTGGTTGTTGGATTCTCTCTCTCCCATCACAATGCTGAACTGCCTACAACTACATATGGGGTAATTTGTAAATATTGTATATCTAACCTAAATGAAAAAAACGAAACAAGTATGTTTATCCTATTTCGGTGTGTTCAATGATGCCTTGACTTCAAAGGCCACAAAGTCCTTTATTTTAAGAGGCACATATCTATAAAGAATTGCATACAAGGTGTTTTTATTTATTTTAAATGAGTGCTAGGTCATCTCGAGTCACCTATTATCTAAATGCAACCATCAACGCCATCTACCTTATAAGTGCATTGCCAAACTACTCATAAAACCTTCTAAATAGTTGTTGGTGGCTTCTATTTGATTCAACTTTCTATTGTAAAAGGTGTTAAAATTTAGAGCAGCTGCAGAGGATATTCCTCTAGCAGCTCTTCAAGTTGCCCCCTTTCCAGTTGTCATTAAACTGCCCACTTTCCAGCTGTCATCAAGCTGACCCCTTGCCAGCTGACCCCTTGCCAGCTGTCCCTTCCTAAACAGCCCTCCTCTAAAAGTAAGTCGATCACCTAGCTAAGTCGGCCTCCTTTCATAGCATCTATCCTAACCTAAAAGGTAACCCTAACCTCAAGACTCCTATCCTAGACTGCTTGGTATATAAAGAGAGGGAGGCAGCCTCTTCTAGACATCAGTTTTTCATATCAGTTTGATATATCAGGTTTATATATCAGTTCGGAGTAGCAGCTAGGAAGTGTATTTCTGGAGGAGGTTAACACAGTTCTGGGACAGCAAATAGAAGGAGATTATCACAGTTTTGGGGCAGCAGCTAAGCCATTCTGAGGGAGCAGCCTAGACATATTCCGAGCATCAGCTAAGCCATTCTGAGGGAGCATCCTAGACATATTCTGAGCAGCTTAGTATTTTCTGAAGGAGCAACTTAGTATTTTCTGAGGAAGCAAGGGAACAACAGAGGCACTTCTGTAGCAGCTGATTTCAATATTCTGAGCAGCAACAGAGGCACTTCTGTAGCTGCTGATATTTATGTTTTGGACATCAATTAAAGGCTGTTCTGGACAGCAACTAAAGGGCAGATTTGAGTCAGCCTTAAGAGCATTTTTTTTTAGAACAGCAATAGCTACAGTTTTGAGGGCAGATTTGTAATAGAGACTTAGTGCTATTGGCTTGTAAATTTATTGTACTTGATTGACTGATCAATATATCACAGAAGTTTGCTGGGTTTTCTTCCGCTTGAGGGTTTCCCAGGATAAATATCTGTGTCTCAGCAAATGAGTGATATTTCTATGATTCTTATGTTTCTGTTTATCATTTAAAGAGGCAAAGAACACTACTGTTATCTTCTATCTCTGTTTATGCTTGAAAATTAACAAAAGGCAATGGAGACTCCTCTTACATGATGACAACCCTAAAAGTATCACATTATATAATGAAAAGTTTGGTAAATTCCAAAGTGCTTAGCATTATAGTGGATGTCGTTATCTCTTTAATCATTGGTAGCATTCTTCTCCTTGTTGATGAAATGGAATGATGAAAGAAATGGGTAAACGGACTTCAATGGCATGCTCTAATACAACTTACAATGCACAAAGATTTCAATTGTAAAAAATATATACGATTCTTATTACAATGTCATTGATACATGAAATTATATTCTCAAGGATGGTGAAGTGACTATTCCGTTGGTCACAACTATTCACGTGGATTGTTAACTATTCCCTTATAAATTAATCATGAAAATTGGGTTCATAGTGAAAGTTATCATTCCAGGGAGCATAGATGATTTTAGGGGCTAAATTTCGCTCATGGGCTAATGGTTCATAGTGAAAGTTATCATTCAGGAGCATAGATGATTTTAGGGGTTAAATTCTCACCATGGGCTAATTTTCCATGGTTTTTCCAAAACTAGATTCGCTATTTTAAAAAATGATTCCAAATTCTATAGGATAAAATTATTTTACCTTAAAAATCTTCAACATTTTATTATAAAAAAAATATATAAAATACTTAAAATTTTGAAGATTTTTAAAAAAATATCGCCAAACATTTATAGTTGACATTTGAAGGATTAGTAATATTCACCAAGGTTTCTATGTTTTAAAAATAAATTTTATCCTTAAAATCATCCCTGCCAGGGAGAGCTTAAAGTTTAAACACAGGGAAGATGACTGCACAAGTAAAAAAACTTTGCAAGGAGCCAACAAGATGAACATCAAGCAAAGAAGGAGTTACCACTTCATGAAAACTCCAAAGCATATTCATGGCAGAAAACCACAGTGATAAACAAACAGAAACAAGCACAAGGAAATAGATAAGATTTGCACAGAAGTAGTTTCTGTTTTGTAAATGCAGAAGATCGAAACAATGATACCTGTTCCTGAATAATACTGCGAGCTTCAACAAGTTGTGCTTCCAACTCTAGCTCGCGTTCACTAGCTTCACACGTAACTTGTGAACCCTTTTGTGCTTCTTGTAGTTGAAGCATCCGTTCCTTTATTCCAACAAAAAATACAGTCAGGGCATCCTTGTAGCTCACTAGATACACTGTTCCCACAATCAAGAGTAGTGACTACATGATAAATATAAGCTTGTAAGATTAACACTACATTTTAACTAGGGTTAATATGCTGCGGGATGAATAATAAATTACAATTTATCCAAAAATACAGGGTATACCTTTATAGAAGCCATCTTTGTTCTCAAACTCTGCTCAATTTGGTCTCTGGCCATATGGAAAGGAAGATCAAAGACATCCTGAACAAATTTTCCACTAAATTTATTCAAACAAATTTTGGGAATATCAAGATCACCATACAGTTCCACATGCTTTGTTTGAAAAATACATCTCATATTTACAGATAAGATAAGATAATTGTATTAATGTCCAACTGATGACCACAAAAGTAGGTCAAAGGGACTGCTGATTATAATGATGTCAACAATGAAACACATGTTTTGGGAGTGCTAGTTTGTACAGCTCTACATGTTGCACCATTAATCATACCAAAATGAAACAAAATATAAATTCACCTTATGATCCCAACCAATCCCAGAAAACAGGTCACACAACAAAATATGATCTTACCGTGCGTCCTCCCAGTGGAGTAGGTGGTGGTTCAGCATCAATTCCCCCATTGACTGCCAAACCTGGTTTAACTGGGCCATTAGGTGTATTCAAAAAGTCACGCATGTCCAGCTGCAAAATCAGAGAAATTCATATGAATGCCATGTTTCACAAAAGGAATCATACCTTATAATTATATCCATCCTCTTTTAGCATGCCTCTTTATTTGCATAATATCATTAGCTTCAATGCATCCTAGAAGAACTATTTCAATATCCTAATCAAAGGAATGTTAAATATATAACAACATGAAAAAATACAACTATCCTAATCAAACAGGGAAAATTTTAAGACCACAACATTCATGAACAAATTGTTTCAGAAATCTTACATTTGAACTTTAAAACTGTATAACTTTATGGTTGGTTCACTTAAGATATCTACATGTAAAAACAGTATTCATAGTCTTAAGGAAGAAAGTAATAAATATCCTACAAGATAGCCAGGAGGTAGTGGAGCCTACATGGTTCAATTTAAAAAAAATCGATCCGGCTTTTCTATCTTGCAGCTGACATCCATGTACAAATGTTCCCTTTCTCAACAACAATTCTTTTAGCAAAATTTAGTAATCACCCCACAAATTCCATCCATTTTTCAAAGACTGTGTTACCCCTCCTAGTTGCACTAGGCAGGACTTACGATGATCCACAAAGGTTGAACAAGATACTTCTTCAAATTCAGAGTTCAAAAGTCCAATCAGGCCTTATAGCCCCTTTAGAATCCTTCTTCTTCTTCTTCTTCCCTTATGCATTGTCCATACCCCCATGGGGGAATTGTAATAAAATGAGCTAGCAAGATGACCTTGTTATGTAAAAGGCTTAGCTCCCTAAGACTTAATCATGAGTGCATACTCTAGAGTTTTTTTTTCACTTGTTAATTATATCTTGTTGAATAAGCAAGTTATAATTTCTAAGTTTTTTCACTCACTACCTCAAAGTTGGAGTGTGTATTGATGGTTAGGCCTTAGTAAGTTGTCTAAGTCTAGTGTCTAATGTATATAAACATGCTAGTCATTATTTTTTAGTCTTATGGACATTGCACTAAGTCCCCCTTAGGATTTTTTAATTTTTTAATAAGTCATAAAAATTCCTGCAAAACGAGATTTTAACCTTGTAAAATGATGTAATAATAAAAAGTGGTACAAGGAGATGTTGTATGCCATGGAAGTATTCGTTTTCTAACTCAGAATACCCCTTTTACCTATGTACCCCCTTTTCAAAATAGTTTATTGACTTATTCTCTTATAAAAGTCAATTTTACTCGAAAAAAGGTGAAAAAGACAAAAAAATCAGCATTTCTATTTTCACGAAACATGTTGGAGACATGTTTTTCAGTTAACTCTCTCTCTCTCTCTCTCTCTCTCTCTCTCTCTCTCTCTTTGTTCACTAGTTCATAGTGGCACTTGAGACAAGTTGCTTGGAGTTGATTGGGAGTTATCTTGACTTGGTGGAAATCCCTATGTGTGGTGTGCACCTCCTTGGAGAGGTGGCGCATTAAGGGACATTAATCCCAAGGGAGGTCGCCACCTCTCCTTGGCAAGGTGTCATCTCCTCTCCTCTTTCTCTTTGACTGGTGGCGAGTTAACTCACCTTTCTTGAGAGGTGGCTGCAATCCATCTATATATTTGCCATTTCTCTCTTGGGATGTGTGCCCTCCCTCCTTGGGAAGTGCACCCCTAGTCCTACATAAGCAAGCCATCTCTCCATTGTTTGAATAGATTTTGGGGATTGGAGAAAAGCTTGTATGTTAATGTTGTAATCATTTTTGATATTGTAATAATACAAAGACTTTGGAGGTCATATGGTGAATGGTATCAATGGTGTGGATGATTGATGTTGTGCTTTAACTTGATGTAATCTTAGCTTAGTTCAATTTTTGCATGCATTTTCTTTAAAGAGGCCTTTGAAGGTGTGCTATCACACAATAGGGTAAGATCTACTTAGCTAGCGTGCTTCTTAGATTTAACTGAATTTTTACATTTAAAGATTTTGACTTGCATGTATTTTCGGATGAACTAACATGCTTTCCGAGTCTTTTATGTAGGAACCACCTCTTCTAACGAATTATTTGCAAGATTGAACAAGTTTTACAAGTTCCCTCAATTGGAGAGGTGATCGATTTGAGTTCAATCCCTCACTTACTCCAAGATCTTCAGGAACAAAGTCCCTCAACTATTCACCAGAGGACCCCATAGCCCAAAGGAACGTTACATGCTCTTCTTTCTATCTCTTTCTCAACAAATTTTAAAACTCTTTTGGTTACTATTTCATGCATGCAATAGTTAGATTTATATTATCTTCTAAATCTCAAGTATTTTTAGCTTTGCATGCATCGATTAGACTAGATCTATTATATTTTGCACTTCCAATTTTCATCTAAAGTTTGGATCTAGCATAGGAAAAGTTCACTTTTAGCAAGCTTTCTCTTTCAAAATTTTAAAAGGCTAAAGTAGTGTATTTTTCAAGAGCTTTCATTTACAAATTTTGCAACCTTAGTGCCAATTTGCTTGTTGTTTTAGGACAGAAAACAAAATGGCTAAGTAGGATTGCCTTTAGCATGCTTTCTTGGTCATTATTTTACTAACTTATCATAGGGTTTCTTTGATAAATTTTTGCACAAGTCTAAAACTTTTTTGTAGGCTGTCCCAAAGTGATTTGGGCGACTTTCTTCCACTTTCACTTGCTGATTTTTGCAGGTTTATGAACAGTCGGGGAAACTCTGTCCAAATTTCAAGGATCCGAAGCTTTCGAGACCACCCAAGGCTTCCAATTTTCTTCTCATCTAATTTTCTCTCGATCTTTGTAAGTTTGTGGCCTCAAGTATAAAGGACCACAAACCTTCTTCCGAAATCATTGTAACAGATAAAAGGAAGAAGTGGGATAACCCACTTGGCCTGCAATCCCCCACGGGGTTGGGAACTGTCTCTTTTGTGGTGTGATTTTTCTCTATTGCTTATTTCATTTCTGCAAAGTTAAAATTAATCTAAAATAAACCCAAGCACCGCAAAACATTAGTTAGATTTCAATTCTTAGATTTGATTTTTTGCAATTTCAATTTGGAAAATAAACCATCCCCTCAGCAGCCCTAGTATGCTCTTCACCCTCGCAAGCTTGCTCGATCTTGGGTTTCACTCAAAACGTGAACTAGTCAGCACAGACTAGTTTAAATAGGGAAAATTGTTCATTTGCTATCGCTCAATATGGGATCCTATCCATAGATCGACTTGTGAATTCATGGGGATACTCATTGAGATCCGTTCTCTCCCCATTGAAACTCCTTGCAATCTCACTGATACCCATTTGGGGGATAGTGGTGAAAGGAAACAAATATTAGATTAGATTTATTTTTTGTCTCGCATTTATATTTTGCAATCACAAAGTGGTCTTGCAATTATCAAGCCACTTCACGAATCAAAACCATTAATTCAAGCAAAAACCCCTTTACAATAAAAGTTACCAAGAACACTTACAATACATTCTCGCAGCAGCTTTTACATTATTGGCACTGGTCTCCTTATTGCTTATCATTTACTTTCAAGCATTTGTATCTGCTTTCAAGTTGTATCATTTATGTGCAAGTACTTTATATGCTTTATATCTCTTCCATAAGCAATTCCATTTATGTGTCATATATGTTGTTAGAGTAGTTGTATTTGTTCTTGCTTTCATTTAAATCCTAGAACATAATTGTGCATAGTTAGTTAAGCCTTCGATTCTTTTTTAGGGACTACCCCCCTTGGATTCGCTAGGAGTTAGCCTAAACAGAGGAGTCGAGAATCAGGGGATACCATCTTGACTCAACACTTGCCCCCAAGGCCACACTCAATGGATTGAAGATTTCTTCCCCATGACCCGAGGTGTGGATTAGGCGGCAACATTTTTTGGCACCATTGTCGAGGATAAATCTTTC
The DNA here is from genome assembly GCA_010110895.2 of Picea sitchensis. NCBI lineage: Eukaryota > Viridiplantae > Streptophyta > Pinopsida > Pinales > Pinaceae > Picea > Picea sitchensis. The sequence goes on from SNQJ01S0010307.1 coordinate 145,595, forward strand.
TATTCTCGGAATACGACTTTTGTTTTTTTTTTTGTATTTTACTTTGTTTGATGCTTGTTGTTTATTAGAAATAGACTCGATCATCTAGTGACTCCACTTAATCAAAATTGACAAAGTATTATTCAAGAAGGAATTCACAAGGTTTGGTTAACTTCATCCCTGAACTTGAAAAGGTTTATAGGAGGAGGTTGAACAAACTTACTTCTCGTAGAATCCTTGATCATCTTGGATTCGAGTCCATTTATGATATACACTTGCTTTTTAATAATTCTAGTTTAGAATTCAATAAAGAAAAGGATGATTTATATAAACCATGTGATTTCTCTGCAATAAATGGTTATCCTCGTGCAATTCTGGAAAATGTTTTAGAGAAGTTGCCTTCCTTTCAAGGCAACAATGCTATAAGTGCTAAAGCACACATTAGAGCTTTTACTCATTGTGTGAATAAATGGTGTACTTTACATAATCGTGAGGATGTTAAAATGAAACTTTTTGTTTTGTCTTGAGAAGAAGATTCACTTGATTGGTTCTCATATTTTGCAGATAATAAGTTCACAACCAGAAAAGACTTGTTAGAGGTCTTTACGGAGAAATGGGGGGATAAAAAAGAACATTGTCATCTCTTAGCTTCCCTGAATACCATAAAAAAGAATGTGAATGAAACCATGGAGGAATTCAACAAGACGTTCAATGAGTTAATCAGCAGTCTTCCCAAGGATATCAAGCCCCCAGATGCCTCCATTCTGATCTATTACATAGAAGCCTTCAATGGAGAAATGTGTTATCGACTCAGGGACAAAGAGCCAACAAATCTTAAGGTTGCCCAATGTAGAAATTAAATGACAAAATCAGCTTATAAAAATTGTCATAGACTTAGCAACCTAGAGATAATTGTCTTAAATGAACTCTGAAATGTATAAACCCACATTCAGAAAATATCATAAGTAGAAACACACATTGCTAAGAACTTTTGTAGTCACACATCCATGTAAAACTCATAAATTTAGGCAACCAACCAGGGAAAACCCCAATATGGGGAAACCCAAAGAGAGAGAGAGAGATTTTATTAGCTTCAGGAAAGTACATATCAGCAGCAAGAATACATTTTCTAGCAAGAGAATTCACTTACAGCACACAAACTGTCCCCACAAAATCTGCCTTGAAAACTGTGCCCAGAAATCTGTATTGGTGTATGGCCTCCTCCAAATCAGCACCTCAAATTTCATGCCAATCTGTTGTTGTAGAACCTATTCTGTATGGTTGTCCTTCAACAGTAAATACCCTCAAGCTGCCTCGATTTTCGTGCCTTCCATGCCTCAAAAAATGTGCCCACTTCTTTGTTGTACGAATTGTACAGATCCATACAGTACGGCCTCCCTCACAGCAATAAATTTCGGCAACTTTAAAACAAAGTTTTTCCTTGGGAAATGTGCCCAAACTCTCTTGGGAAATGCGTCCAACTTGCTGCCCTCACTCTCCTTCTCAAAGCTCTCTCGAAAATCTCTCTCAAACTCCTCTTTACTTGTCTTGCACACTACCCTAGGCATTCTCTTATAATCTGAAAGTGACCTTTCACCTTCCAAGTGTCTTTTCACCTTCCACGTCCCTAAATCCAATGGTCAAGATCTAATCTTGTATTTACATGATCAAGGGACATGATTCATTCCCTCCAAAATAAATCACTTAAAATAATAAAGTACAAATTCACTTTATAACATAAGTGCACTTTATGAAATAAAGTCACTTTAATATTAGAAGGTACACTTAATAAAAAGTCACTTTAATAAAAGAACCACTTTATTACAACTTTATAAAAAACCCATTACAAAGTCAAGTGCCTAGTAGTGTAAATACAAGGTCACTTCTGCATACAAGACAAAACATGTGGAGTACTTCCCAAGCTATAAAAGCTAACACCCAAGAAACAACTACTAAGACAGATAAGAACATGCAAGCCTCAAGAAGATCAAACTTGTCGGGTTTCAGAAGGGACAATGCATCAAAGTAGTCTGGGCCTTAAGGAAAGTCAGATGGGAAAACTTTTAGTTCAGATAGTAAAGATTCTTCAACAAATCCATTAAAAGAGCTAACAGAAGTAATTAAAGCCATGGAGGCCAATCATGCAGCTCAATTGAATGCCTTGCAAAATCGATTAATACAAGTGGAAAGATCAAATGGAAACAGGTTTTAGCCTAGCCAAAATAATGAGAGATGGCAAAGAAAGGGTCCTCCACAAGGTGAAAGGCCCCCAAATCAGTTAGAGGCCACAAATTTGGTTGAGCAGCACGTTCCTCCTTTTTGTAGAGCTCGCAATGATTTCCATGAAGAGTCCACTAGCTATAGATTCCTACAAATAAATGAAGCAAGACCTCCAGAAATGAACAACTTTGTTGGATTCTCTAGGCATTCCAATCAAATTAATTGTATGGAATTCTCAAGGCACCCAAATTTCATCATTCGGTTTCAATGGAACATTGGATGCAAATAAAAGAAAGAAGTGAAAATGCTAAGGATGTAATTAAAGAGTATGATAATGCCACTAAGGTACTTGATAAGACGCCCACACCTGAATAGATCCCTAAAATGGCAAGATATAAAAGAGTGACATATCAACGGAAAGGGAATGAAGATACAACTAAGACTGATCAATACATTCCCAAAGCAATCACTCCTCTAACAATAGAATTAAACATTGATTTAGGTGGTTGGTTGTCGAATGTCGAGGTCTTGGTTCCTATAGTAGAGCTCACAAAAATACCCTCTCAGAAAGAAAAAGTGTAGAGGAGTTGTTATCGCACAATCTGTACTTGCCCAAATGTCACTTTTGCAGAGAATTTGCTGCAATTAGATGGTTGTAGCAATCTTTTGTAACAACAAAAAATTCTAGTGCTCAAAATTGCAAGAAAACACCATGTAGACTTAGCATTTATCTGGTAGATTGATTGGCAATTGTCACAATCAATTTCTAGATGAGCTAGGTGCAAGTTTTGTAGATGAATGCAACAAATTAAAATGAATCAGTATGGTTGTAGCAGTGATTTGCAACAGCAGCAAGTTAGCTAAGGAATTAGTCTAGTTTAGGGTTAGTATAAGTTAGCAAAGGCTTCAAGGAAGAAGGTTTGAGTGTTTGTTTGATCAATCATTCACTATAGTGAGTAGACTAGTGCCTTTTAGGGTTTATGGAGTCAACAATAGCAACGGAAAAACTTGGAGAGAAGTAGCAATGATAATACTTGTCAAAGCAGAAGGGATGGATGGAGGAGGTGTTGGCACTTCACAGCATTCAGGGCCTCAAGCATCTAAATCCTAAAGACAAATTTGCTAGAAAGTAAGGGATCTTAGGCCCTAGTGAATCTTCCTTCCTTAGTGTTATGAACATAAAATACATATAAATAGATATTCATAACATAATAATTAATTAGTTAATAGTTAGTAAATAGTAATTATTAATAATGAAAGGACATGTTCTCAAAGGACATGTCTATTGGTGAAAGGGCACCCTTGCGTGGGTATATAAACAAGCCCTCATTCTCAATTGTAATCATCATATTTTTATCAATTATTCATATTTTTATATATTATTATACACTTGCATACCTGGTTATATACTACACTTAGACTATATAAAGAGTGTATGCAATAGGCAATTAGAGTGAAGCTACTAGAGTGCTAGCACTTTAGGGCTCTAGTAGCCACTTCTAAACAAAGTGTTCTTGAGAAATTAAACTAGATATGATGAAAGTTACTTACACCCTTTGTAGCTTCCACAAGTCACCCTTTTTTATGGTGAAAGTTGTATTAGTTGGGTGCCTAATTAAACTAGATATGATTACTTCCCAACAAATAAGTTACTCCCCTAATTAGTCTAGATGTGGTTACTCTTCAAAGTAAAATCAAACTAAACTAACCCAACAATATTGCATGGATTGGCAAAGCCAAATCACTTTGCAAGGTGTAGGAAAAAGATTAAAGTAAAATACAATAGCTTGAAATGAAAATAACAAAGGCCTAGCCTCACAACTTTGCCTTAAGGACAAAGGTGGGCAAAAGAATGTAAATTAAAAGACTTTGCTACCTCACAACAATGGCAGGAGGAGGAGGACAAGCCTACCGATTTTGTGCCAAGGTGGGTGTAAAAAATAAAAGACTAATCTTTAAACAAAATACAAATAAGCCTAGCCACACAATCTTGCCTTAAGGACAAGTGGGGCAAACAATAGATGCAAAACAGAAAACTAAACTAATATAGCCTTACGATTTTGCATGGATTGGCAAGGCCAAATCACTATGCAAGATGTAGGCAAACCGAAAAGATATTCAGTAAAGAAAATTAACTTTTGAAAGAGAATAAAAGCCCAAAAGACTCTCTTGGGCTGCTTACAATGCTTGGAAGAGAGAAAGAGGGTTTTGATACCCAAGTTGAGGAGGTCTTCTTGAATGGTTTGAGACTTGAAATGAGCAGCACTTCCCCTTCTTTCTAGCAAAAATCTGCAAAAATAAGCAAGCAAAAGCTTGCTGGAAATTGCTGCAAAACACTTTAAAACTCGGAAATTTCTATTAGTATGTACAACAGAAATTTTTAAATAAAAATCTGAACAAAAAGATTGATTTTGGATGACTAAATCAGAACAGAAAATGCCTCAAATCAAATGGAAATGAGAGAAATAATATCAGAAAAATATTGGAGGAATCCCTTGGTTGAACAAGCAAATTTCCAAATCTAAAATTTGCTTCTCCAAACCCTTGGTGACCTGCAAATAAGTGAGATTTTGCTACAAAAACAATAAGGAGGTGAGTAGATCAAATGGAAATTACAAAATACTTTCCAATACCATACAAACTAACTCACAAAATCTACAGTAATACTACTATAAACTTACCCAAGCAAAATACTTTGCTTGGATCTCCTAGATTAGATTTAGAAGCAAGAAATACCCACAAAAAAACAATGGCAGCAATATCACCTCAAACAAAGACCATGAGGAGCATCAAGAAGACTCTCAATGCACCATGAAATTTCCTCCAAAGCTTTCCTTTATTCCAAAAATATTGCATGCAAATACATGCAGCAAAACTTACAAAAAGAATTGAGGAAGAGAGAGAGAGAGAGAGAGGAGTGGGAGAGATTTGGGCAGCATAAACTTGCTCTGAGAATATATGGGTAAAAGAGGAGGGGTAGGCATTCTTTTATACTTGGGAGAGAGGAAAGTCCTCCCTTGGATGAGCTCCAAGTGTCACACAACCAAGGAAAGAGTCAATCTCAAGGAGGCACACTTTTTAGGGTTTTAGTCAAGTTAGGGTTTGAGGGTTGAGTGGGGAAGGAGGGGAAACACCTTTTCACTCACCCAATGAATGAGTTAGAGGCTAAGGGGGGCCCACTTAGGGTTTTAGATAGTTTTTTGTTTTAATTTTTACTTTTAGCCAAGTCAAAGAGCAAGTGGGGCGCACTTTTCGTAGGGAGTGACAACTTTAATTTGTGGCTAAGCAATGGGGGGGTAGGTTTAAGTGGAAAATTGTTTTTCCTACTTAGGAAAAAGGTTAGGAAACCTTTCCCACTCTCTCTCATGTCTTTTTTCCATTTTTACAAATTTTCGCATTTTTACTTGGCCAAATTAAAGCAATTAAATGTTGACTCTAGACTGACTTTGACTCCTCATGGACAAAGACCTAGCAAAACTTGTCCAATTGAGCTGAAACTTGGTCCAAGGGTGTAGGGTGGTCTCTGTCATTTGTTTTGAGTACTCATACCTCTATCAAAATTCCCAAGGACCAATTTTTTACATTTTATCTCAAAAATAATTAAAATTCTCATTAAATGGAGAATTTTAATAAATTAAAAGAAACTATCAAAACTTGACGGAATTCCACAAAACTCTAGAAGATGTCTAGTATGGTCATTTACAACATTCCTAGACCTTAGTCACCCATTGGGCTCGATCATTAGAACGCCTTCCACCACTTTGGACGATTATAGTGAATTACTCAAGGGTAATTAAAAATTACCTGAGGATAAAAAACACTCAATGAAAGGACTTCCCTAATGATAAATTCCTAGGCAACTAACTAAAATATGACTCATGTTGACCTATTACATTATTATCCCACGCAGGGGAGCAGACATTCTGATTACAGAAAGACGTGTCGGGGGCAAAATTGCCCTATTGAGCCATAAGTCTTCAAAATAAAATTGCACCATCAGGTACATAGCTTCATGATACAATGATGTTGAACCCTAGTCGAAATAGGTGGTCAACAAGCGCCTTTGAAGAGAGAGCGCTTGTTGCTTGAGATACCCTTTTCTCGACAGTGTGTGTATTCCAAACCCCTTTCTTGCCTTTCGATATTCATATTATGTGTTGCAAGTCCCCTTTTCAGGTTTCAAGCACTTTATTCTTTCTTTTCTTTCTTACTGGGATTAAGTCTTTTTAATCGATATGCATTCAATGCATTAGGACTAGGGGTGATCGCCTCATAATGAGGGGGTAGAGCTCAAGCTAACCTTTGGCTTTTGAAGTGGGTCATCCATTATCCCATCATTTCTTCTTTCTTTTACAACATTCTTTCTTTTTCTTATTCTTTTTTTCTAGCAATTGCATCAACCTTAACATTCTATCCCTTCTTCTCATAGGAGGATGAACCACGGGCCTTTTTGGTGTACATGTAATAGCCATTACCAAAGTTTAGTACACTGCAAAAGGCCCCAAAATGAAAGGTGTTAAGTATGGGGAGGGGGTATGTTACCCCTATCAAAGCCTCCCAGTAGTACCCTTGTTCCACAAGACTGACAACACTAGACTAGGATACAAATGATGGCCACCAAGGTGAAACAAGGAAAAAAACATAACTTCCAAGATTATGATTCATTATTCGACTTCAACCAATGATCCTCATCGAAATGCCTAATGCATTAAATATGACACTTTATATGAAACAATGATTAGTGTACCTCACAATATGTTAGACCATCATTGTTTATGTTTTAGTAGCATCGAAAAGGTACTTCCACGCAGGTTTGTGTCTACATGTGGGAGTCGTCCTAAATGCCTCTTAGAATCATAGGAGATTCACTTTATTTAAGTGGATGTACTTTTGTAATTAATGTGAGTTTAATTAAGTTAAATGCCTAAGTATTTGGCATTAGTAACTTAAGTGAAAATTAAATTAAGTCCTAGCCCTTAGATCTAAATTCAACGAGAGATTAGATCTCAGTCATTGATCACTTTAGGAGATCTAGGGTTTTGGACTTAGGGTAAACTCAAGGTTATAAATGGTAGCCTATGTGAGAGGATGAGACAGAACAGATACACGCAGAGTGAGAGAGTGAGCTCTCATTGATTGGGTGGAGAAGTACATTCATCCAAGTGTGGAGGGCAAGGACTGAGAATAGGAGCAAAAGGGTCAGCAAGGAAGATAGCAGCCAACCAACAAGATCAAAGGATTGATCTTCGGGTTTGTAGAGCTTGGCTATCTGTTGTTTTTGGATTCCTTAGGTGGGCCATTTTCCCAGGACGGGAGCCCAGAATAATAATAATAAATCTCACAGATCTGGTTTTCCTTTCGTGGTTTTTTCCAAGGGTAATTTACCCCGAAATCTATTGTGCAATGAGGTTGGTTTCCATTTTATTTGCTTCCACTGTAATATTCCGTTAATAACCTAGTTGTGCATTTATTCAATAAATCAATTTTATTAAGGATTAATTGTCGGTGCTGGGTTTCGAGAAATTAACAATCATCATTCAATGAAGCATGATGATTAGGTGTGATAAGTTGAGCTGAAAGAGAAGAGAGGCATCTAAGGGGTTGTTATCTATGAAGAATACTGATCATTATCATCATCGAGATCATTGTCTTCATTGCAAGCCATGAGACATGATATCCTCTAGTTACCCCTACGCGAGAGGGGCTAATAAGTCCAATCACTTAAACTGTAGTGCATGATTTGTTGTACACAGACAGTTCCACGTGACATCATCCAGGCAGAGTTTGGTGCCCATACTATGCATCTCGAGGCTATATTTACAATGGTCACCTTCCTCCACAGGATTTGAGCTCTTGGTGACTCAACTTTGGACAAAGAGCAATATCCTTTCCTAGCAATTTGGGCCTCAAAGGAGATTGCTTCAGCCCCAACCAAAGGGCAATGTTGTTAGTTTGTTGAGGCATCTTTACTCCTCTATTCTATTGATCGCCTCCACCCCATCCACGTACTCTCTTGATCCTCCCAGTCACCTCTTGCCCTCCAAGCAAGAGCTTAACAAGGTGATTAGAGAGGTTCTTTATAGATAGTATATACAAGTACCCTAGATTGCCCCACCTAAAGGCCTCAGTTCTAAGATGGCTTTCGACTTTGAGCATTTCACACAGCTGAGATATGGCCTTATCATTAGACCCGAATATACTCGAGAGCAATGGATGTATAGCCTCTTGATTTCTTAGGGATACTTCAGGGTTTGTTCACATTGACTTCAAATTGGCACAAATCATCACATTTTTTGTTCACTGAGGCATCGAGTTTGTCATCTACAAGACATCGAGTTGGAGGACCACCCTATCTTCCATTGCCTTTTGTATATGAGATCAGGGGAGGTTCCACAGTCTTTACAAAGGGTCTGAAGAATCCCTCTCTACTTCCATCTAATACTCGAAACAGAGGTGTCTTGCTCTCTTCTTGAAGGAAGCACTAGGGTTTAGGAAACAGATTCTACAAGATCCACCCAAGACAAACCCAACTAGGTTGATCACTTCATTTTGCCCATCTATCTCGACAATAGATGACCACAATAAACTTGCAAAGTCCAAAGAGACTTCAACTTCGAGATCAGTGAGACCTTGTACTTCTTCTCGACCTACAATTACAAAACCTACTACCCCCAAGTTCTCAAGGAGGCTCTGCTCACAACACAATTTGGCAACTTTCCCTTCCACCCTCTTGACCACCCAGAGTTCTATCATCGGGTTCTTCTCGACGGGCTTAAGTGTTAAGAGAGTTTCAACAGAACATTTTCCCTTCACCCAAAATAACACATCTCGATCCCCATAGACTAGGGTTCGCTTTGGAGGAGGTTATCATGCAGTGTACCGGCTCCTACTCTAGTATGGACAATTATGTCAAGACATCATCCTCTTCATCCTCCCCTTACTTTGGTTCTAGCTCTGATGCACCTTGAGATGCTTCCTCATTCCCGAATCCCTTTTGTATGGGGATGAGTAAATTTGTGGTGGGAATTGCTTTTGCAACCCAATATGTACCGGTACTAGATTGTACTTTTGACTCCTATTGAGTTACTTTTGTGTTCATTCAATGGACACTAATAAAATTATCTTATCTATTGAATATTAATGTATGATAACCATGGGGTATTTGGTAATTATTTTTATTATCCTATACATTCTAGAGGATTGTCCTCCAACAGTAAACAATACTTATTTGTCCACCAAGTTCTTATTAATTAAATACAATAATGGAAAAATTCTCTAAACAATATCCCAAATGTACATAATAAACTTCTAAATCACTATTTTCACAAAAAATCCATTGATCAATAGTGCACTAGTAAAATGTCTTAGAATTTTTTTATAATGAGTATATTTCTGATTCTACAAGATATTCTCTACCTTAAAATTTTCCTGGTGTAGACTTAAAATAGAAAAGAAATAACCACACTACACAAAATCTCACCTGCATTGATCGCAATAATGCCCGCAAATCAGCATTTTCGGCCATTAGTTCTTGTTTCTTTGCCTCGTAAGCATCTACCTGTGAAATAAGAAAAGCAAATCAAAGACAACGAAAAACAGACATTTACTGGCATTGGTGCCAATTTGAATTTTCACAAAGTTATATCACTACGATGGTAATTCCTCAGCCTGCTTACAATCATTTTGTAGAAATCACCATCGGCCTTCTTTCCATTCCATGTTCCACGTTGCCGGCCCTCTTTCTGGTTGCATACAAATTGCCAAACATGGTAAGAACATTATGAGAAAAACTAAATAGTAAATAATGTATAAACATTATGAAATCACAACATTTTCCGCTGTCATCACTGGATGAAAAATAAAAAATTATTACAATCACTCAAATATTACATTCCAGGTACCTAAACAACTTGACATTTGTATACAATATAGATTCCGTACAGGCATTCTATTGAAAATTTAGACTCAATGTATTTGTAATAATCATAGGTAGTCAAAATGAGTGAGTAGCATATCAAAAACTGAGAAACTCTCTATATGATTGTACAATTTGGAAGCCTGAGTGCATGCAGGTACAGAGGCCTATCGACAGCCAGAAACCCCATCTAGGTGAGTTGCACAAATTAAACTACTGATTCAAATTTCACTAGATTGGAACAACTGGTGATGAACTCAATAAAAGAAGCCAAGGGAGGTTGCACCACCAAAGAAACTACTCAATGGGTGCCTCCAAAACCAAACAAGAACCCCAGAATCCTGATCAAGCCAAAAATGGTGACAGGTGAGATAAGCTACCTTAGTAGCCACACCCTTAATTCCAATTTTTTTGTTGCTTGGCCTTCGGTATGAGTAAAAATGACTTGGGTATTTCATAATTGGGATCTAAAAGGGGAAACTGATTTATCTTCTGTTTTTAAGGACATTATACTGTTATTTTAACCAATATAAAGGATAGACTCTAGAGATGATATTTTAGGGGAGGTGTCCTTTTTTAATATAGCAGGACTGTCGATGAAATAGTATAAGACTGAGTTTATCAGAGAATCTCCTACAACTACAACATGGATCAGGTTATACTCTGTACCATTGGAACTCTGGTGTAATCCGGTCTTTGAGACAATTTGGAATTTTTTATACACCATGTAACACCAGTCGATCTGAGAAGGGAAGAATGAAAGCAACTTCTGTAACAACATGCATAACTTTGGATC
>SNQJ01S0010307.1:170223-220957 GCA_010110895.2 Picea sitchensis
ATTCCTTTTTAATACCTCTATTAGATTCCATTAGGAGGATTGTCGAAAGTCAAAGTTTCCAGAAAGGGAGCTTCCCATCAAAATATTTGGGGTTTCCATTAGCAGAAAGGACAAAGTTCATTAAATTGGAGGGAAGTTCAGCAGAATGTGAAAGCAAGAATGAATAATTGGACTCATAGATGGCTCACCTTGGACAGGAGAAACTGGTAAAGAATGGACAGGAGAAAGGTAAAGAGCATGTTTCATAAAATAAAATCTTGATGTAATGATTTTCAGCAGAGGCCCAGTATAATTGAAATCTTATTTTCCCTTTATATAACTTTCCAGAATCCAAAACACGTGAATGATAATATCGACAAAAATAGGCAAGAACGGCATACCTGCAGCAGGTTCATGATCTCCATTCCCGACCTAGACTCTTTCTTTTTCTCCATTAAAACTTGATTTAGTCTTTCCTGGTAATACATGCAACACAATGACAACAGAATATAAACAGAAATGCCATGTANAATATATATATATATATATATATATATATATATATATATATATATATAAACGCTCCGGAGACGCTTCGCTCCCGACCATTTTTTGAAAAATGCGCTCCCACGCTCCCACTTCCCGCTCCCGCTCCCGCTTCCCTCCCACGCTCTGGCAACACTGCTTCCCACCTAGCTCTAGCAAATAACCTTGATTTGAACAATAAATGATAGTAACAATGTAAAAAACCTTACCAATTCAAAGAAAAATCTAAGACAAACTACCAAAATAGCAAGAGAATAGGCTTCCAAGGCTAGCGCATCACTTCCATCAACCAATAATCCAAGAGATAGCCATAAACAAGAGCATAAGATAGAGAACTAGACAAAGATAGCGAAAATTTCAGTCCAATATTTCTCCAAATGGGAGAGTTATGTTGTGAAATGAGATCTTATGATCTCTATTTATACAAAATGTCTCCAAAATAGTTTGTCCATATAATTTTAGGGTAAACCACAAGACTAGGGGTCAACAACCCTAATGTTGCCCCTTTTACAAAATAATTTTAAACAATTCACTTAAAATTTACTTTTACACAAAAAGAAACTCTAATTCAAGGTGACGTCACCCCTTTAGGGGACATTTTGACACTAGGAGCAAGTCGTTCGTGTTGGAGGATTGTAGTTACTCTTCCCAACGCCACATGTCAATCATCCAAGTCATTTTCTTCATGGTCAAAGCCTCATTCTCCTCAAAACAGCCTTGTTTCAATCAATGATAACCTCACCACCAAACCCTAGCCCTCCTAGGTGACATCATGCCTCTAAAGGTGACGTTTTGCCTCTCCTAGGCAAAACATTTGGCATGTGAGGGCTAGGATATGTCGTCCACAATGTCTTATGGGCCTTCGAAGGTATGTCTCTCTCGTCCAACATGTGGGCCCTTGGAATCCACCTGTGGGCTTCAAGTCCCATGGAAGCCCAAGCTAGGCTTGTTCCTCCAAAATTGTCCACCAACTAGGTCCTACAAAGACAAATAAGCACGCCCTCCAAGGATCTCAAGTCAAAATATCATGATAAGTAAATCAAGTCAATAAATGAGCCACCTAAGCATGTGCATCAAAGATTACTCTATCAAACAATTAAGTGCTCAAAGACATTATGGGAGTTGTCAAGCTTTGATATGGGAGGGTTGACGAGGTGTCCTATTGGGTAGATCTTGCCCTAGGTCAAGGAGTGTTTCCAAGAGATCCCCCTCTAAGCCATGTAAAGTGAATGAAGTGGTTTAAGGGTCAAGGCTCAACGAGCATGGGGTTCATGACATACAATGGATTATAGTGTCTCATTCATGGGTGCCTTTGTAGTGGGTGCGTGGCACCTTCGTTTGCAATGCAATTTTTTCCATGCCCATCGTTTTGTCATTATTTGTTTCTTTCATAACTTAAGGATAAGTTGAAGGCCATTGTCCTGGCGTGGTGTCCAGATAATGACAGTGTCACTCATAAATACCTAGCGGAAATGAGAGGGTTGGCTCGTGATGAGACCCCCTTTCTCTCAGCCATACAAATGAGAGCCATTACCCTGGCTTGGTGACCAGATGATGGTAATGTCATACCACTAGATATCCATGATCATGATAGGCCAGCTCGTAATGAGACCTCCTATCCTCCAACTAACCCTTTAAGCATTCATAATCATTATTCTTATCAGTCCCCCTTTTCTTACAGATAAGTGTTTCATTGCTTTCTTGGGGGATCCCTGGGTGAAGCATCTGAAAGGTTTATATACAGGCTTTTATCGTTTACCCAAAAGCAATCCCTCTGGACCTTCAACCCCTTCTTCCCATAGAATGAGGGGCAACCCCTTCTTGGGTCAATACACCCTAAAATCCCAAGAGATAAGGAAACGGGGGGCTTAAATGATGAAAAGTGGTAAATGTGGTTGGGAATGGTACGATGGCTCTTCAAGGGAATTCCTAGTAGCAAATCCATTCCCGAGAAAGACCACTTACTAGGGCACAATGTCAACCACCAAGGTGAAACACGACAAAAGGCATAATGTCCAAGCATATGTCATCAAATCTAAAGCAGTCTAAGATACAACATACACAAATGCCTCAAATATTGAAATGACACTTACCATAATACCTGACTTGTACCTCATGGAGCAAGGCCCATTGCCTCTCGAAAGCCAATTAGTGTTGTGGATACCATCTGAAAATCTACGACCTATGTGGTAGTGAGAAAGGTCTCCATCTAAGCATATTGATGGTCATATAGTCTCTCAACACTCCATATCTGCAACATGAGGGCCTCGAGACATAATCTCCTTTGTTATCCCACAAAATGGGGATAACATATCCTACCCCTACACACTTGGATGAAAGTCCTTCTCCACCCAATCAATGAGATTTCACTATCTCACTCTGTGTGTGTCTCCTCTCAATTAAGTTGACTTTTATAATCTTGAGTTTACCCTAGATCTCCAAAGTGATCAATGGTTGAGATTAGATCTCACCTTCACTTTATGATGGCTAGGATTTAATTTAACTCAATAATGCCAAATCATATGATGAGAAGCCCCACTATCACGAACTAGACACTTCTACGAGAACTCCTTCTTGAACTTCTCAGCAAACTCCTTGACTTGAGTTTTTGTAGATGTTGCTACCTACTGAGACTTACTCTTCCCTTTCTTCCATTGGACACTGTGAAGCATAGTGGCCACTCTTGTGGCACGCAAAGCATTTTACTTTGCTCAAATCCTTCTTCTTTCCAACCTGTGGAGTTGACTCTCCACTTGTATTCCCCCTACTCCTCCTTGCCCGACTAGCAAGGGTCAGATGCTCATCATCACCAACCTGTTGGCCTACTAAAGATTCCTCTTGAATTTCCTCCTGGATGAAATTATCCCATAGCCTGTCAAACTTGGGAAGTGTCTTTTGTGCTACAATGCCCTTGATGAATGGGTCCCATGGCTTAGAGAAACCATTCAGGATCATCCTAGTAGTGATAACAGGTCCAACGGAATATTGGATCCGGTGCATTGAGTCATATGTGATCTTATGTCAGTGGCATCTTTGAGTGGTTACAACTACTATGTATCCTTCATTGACAATTTCTCCAGGAGAATGTGGATCTACTTCATGAAGACAAAGGATGAGGTCTTCAGTTAGTTTCAAGAGTTTAAGGCTCTCATGGAGAACCAAATGAGGAGGAAGGTCAAGCAATGGGGGTGAGTATACCTCCAACAACTTTAAGAATTTCTCCAAGGAGACAAGAATTAAGAAGGAGCTCAGAGTACCTTACAACCCACAGCAGAATGGGGTTGCATAGAGGAAGAACCGGGCCATAGTTGAAGTTTCCAAGGAAACGATCCATGATCAGGATCTACCCATGTTCCTTTGGGAAGAGGCATGCAACACGACAATATATATTCAGAACAGGAGTCCTCATAAGGTCTTGGGGAACAAGACTCCTGAGGAGGCGTTCACAAGAGTGAAAGCGAAGGTTGGTCATTTTAGCATTTTCGGGTGTCTAGTATATATTCATGTACCCTCAGAGAAGACGACGAAGTTGGAGCCCTCAGCGCTAAAGAACATCTTTTTGGGATACAGTGAAACTTCAAAGGCATAACGAGTGTGTTATCCACCAAGTTGCACTAGCTAGATTTCCTGATGAGTCGCCAAAGATTGAGCAGTCAGATGCTCATATGTCAGAGTTCACAAGTTCAGCTGGTCTTTCAAAAGACCACTTTTTTCCGCATTTCCATCCCTCCGAGGGCATTGCAATAAATGACCTGAGAATGAAATATTGTAAAAGACTATTGGCCACCTAAGACCTAGGTACAAGCATGTACTCTAGAGTGTTTTTTTTCACTTGTTAATTATTTTTTGCCTGCCTTAGTGGGAGATTAATAATTTCTAAGTTTTTTCACTCAGAGACTGACTCCAAAGCTAGAGTATGTGCTAGTGGTTAGGCCTTGGCATGGTATAATCAATGCCTAGTGTCTAAATGTATATGAGTTCATACTATGTCATATCTATTGAGTCATATGGAAGTTGCGGCTAGGTTTGATAGGTTTTTTTTAATGTTTTAGTGAAATAATAAAATTCCCACAAAAACAGAATTTTTTAATTGTAAGTCAATAAATTGTAAAAATATGGCATCGGTCATTGTCAGATGTCATATTTATGCTCATTTTCCAAGCCAAAGTACCATGTAAACCCCTATTTCCCTAATGTCGAGACAAAAAAGTGATTATTATCACTAAAAAATGAAATTTACTCGAAAAATACGGAAAAGGGCTCATTTAATTAAAATCCCTATTTTTTAGGGAAACTGAGGAACATGTCAGAAACATGTTTTTTCCTTGTCCCCAGTCAACTAGAGGCTTGGGCAAGTTTAGTAAAGAGGGAGGCGACTTCAACTAGAGTGACATAGGCGTGGAGGAGATCCCAATGAAGGGACTCAACCCCACTTGCATAGTTGGCGCATTTAGGAAGGATGGCGCACATCCCAAGGCAGCCACACACACTCCCACTCCCACTCACACTCACTTCATCTCCTCTACACTCCACACATCTCCCACCTCACTAGTGCGCCACTACCGTTAGCTCATGTGATTCTCCTCCTTAGCCTATGCGCATCTCTCTTGGAAGTATCACCCCCTTTTCTATATAAACAAGGCTACCCTCCTCTCTTTAGAAGGTTGGAGTTTGGGCGAGCTTGTACATCATTGTAATATTTTCTCATGCCATGGAATAAAAAGTCTTTGGAGTTCAAATCTATGGTGGTGTGGCCTTGGCATGGTATAATCAATGCCTAGTGTCTAAATGTATATGAGTTCATACTATGTCATATCTATTGAGTCATAAAAATCTTGATGGGTGTTGAGGGTTATAAATTTAAATTACAATAAATGTAATTGGCTAATTGCTTTGTTAAAGTTCTAACCTGCTGCATCTTTTGGAGTGTATTTTGTCAAAAATACTCCAATTGCGCTCACAACCTGAAGAGGTGCAAGTTTGGTTGAGTATTGTCATAGCAATTTTTTGTAAATTTGGTGTTTTTGTGCCATAGTTCCTCCACCAAACATCTACAACAAATAAGAAAGAAAGAAAACATTAAAGTTTTAAACAATGAACATAATTAACTTTCAAATAAAAATTTAAATTTTTAAAATCTAATGACTTACGTGGCATCAAAGTGGTCCTTATCCTGACTGCATCTTCAAAGCCAAATAATCCAGCACATTCTCGATACATCTCTATCTCGCGATTTATTTCATCACGAGTGTCAGCATCAGGTACCATCCTCTGAAGGTAAGTAAAGAGGCCATTCATCACCTCATCATCAAAGTCAAAGTTGCATTTGTAAGCAAATGCAAGGTTGAGGAAAAGTGCAGCTGCATGGATGGGTCAATAGAGCATTTCGGGCACCGACTATCAATCAAATCCCATATCATCATCTGTCTTTTGTACCCAGGGGTACCCTTTCCCTCATAATAAGCCTAGATAGATTCTTTGGCCTTATCCATGGCCTCATACAAATAGCCCATTACAGGCTTATCACTATCAACCAATCTCAGAACCTTTACAAAAGGTTCAGCCACTGAGCAAACTTCTTCTACTCCTTCCCAGAAGGAGTCAGTGTACACCACTCTAGCAATGTCTCTACCATCCACTCGCCTGCTATATCTGCAATCACGCCACTCACTAGAAACAAATATTTGCTTCAACTCATACTGACATTGAAGCAAAGACTGGAGGGTGAGGAAGTGTGTCGCAAAACGTGTGACTGTCGAACGTCACAACTCCCTATCTTTGGTGTGTGTCCTCATGAGTTTGAGAAGAAAAGCATGGTTATATATGAATTTCGGGATGCTCTTCGCCTGCTCAAACACCTCCTTGATGAAGGGAATTTTCCCCACAACCTCAAGTTGATCAATGCAGTGTGCAGCGCATGGAGTCCAAAACACCGTGCCATGCCTCTCCATGATCACCCTACCAACAGCCACATAATTAGTTGCATTATCTGTCACGATTTGCACCACATGGTGCACACCAAGCTCCTCGATGAACCCATGCAACAACTCACATAATAGTGTTGCATCTTTCACATGTGCAAATGCATCAACTGATTTTATGAACATGGTACCTTTAGGACAATGTACCAAGAAATTGAGAAGGGTCCTACCCTTCCCATCTGTCCATCCATCAGACATCACTGTGCACCCAGAGATTTCCCATGATTCATTGAACTCCGCCAACCTGGCATTGATGTCCTTCTTCTTTGCTTGAAGAATAGGCCCCCGCAACTCCTTATATGAAGGGGCTTTAAACCTCGGGCCAACAACTACAATGGCATCACACATTGGTTGCCAAAATGGGTTGCTTCTGGTGATGGGGAGAGGTAATTCACTCCAAAAAAAGCACCTCCCCATTACCCCGCTTTCTTCTTGTTGCTCCCTTTTTTAAACCACCGATTTAATTGATGGTTGTGCTCCAGCTCCAGTTCTAAGAACAAGGAAAGATGGGATCCTCCCCCCAACAGGTGAATCTATGGTTGTGGAGCCCCTCCCACTACCCTCAATGGCACTGGCAGATATTCTTGAACCTTGAGTTGCCTTAAAAGCTGCAAATTCAGCTCTCTTTGCAGCTGCCTCTTCCTTCTTTCTTTCCTTTGAATTAATTGAATCATGGGCAAGTCTCATAATCTCTGGGCTCGTATTTGAACAAGGCCCAACATCATGGCCCGGGATTTTGGCCAAATGGTATTTCAACCTGTATACTCCTCCTGTCATATGTAACCCACACAATTTGCAATTTAAACTGTTTCGATTTGTTCCATTTTCTAGTTCACCATACTCCCACAGTGGACCCAAGGCCCTAGGCATGTTTGCTTAGTGCTCTGGGCAGTGGGAATGGACCTAGGGCAAAAAAACATTAAACCCCACTTGAAAAAAAATTGCAGCATGTTAATTTAAAAAATCAGCCATGTAAAGAAGAATATTAGCCATGAAAAATGGCATGAAGGTGGCTAAAAAACTAAAAAGGCAAACTAAATACACCCATTGAATTTTTCCAAAAAAAACCCTTACATTTTCTTTGTTCTATGTGCATGAAATTATTGGCAAGAATCGAGATGATCAAACAAAAAAAAAACTAAATCTAAGCAAGAAAACATGCAAGTGTGTTAGCATACAAATTGGGAACTTGGGAAGGGCATACATACCTGTTCTTGGAGGTTGTGGATGAAAATTTAAAAGATCCAAGCTCCAACAGGTTGAACCTTGCTCCACCAACAAAATCTATGAAATTTGTGGATGAATTTGTTTCCTTGCCTTTGCACACCTCCAATACACTTGATGGACTCCACAAAGCTCTCCCCTTGCTGCTCCTCAAAACCTCCAAGCAAAATGACACCCAAAAAACCCAAATCGGGCTTTTTACCCGCAAAAAATCACAATTTAAAAAAAAAATCATTTTAATGAAAAAATCACGATTTCCCTGATTTTTTCRAAAAAATCGCCGATTTTTCTTCTATGAAATAAACAACTCAAAAGCAAAAATCTTCATACTTTTGGAAATATTTTCCATCCCAAAAAGGACTTGGAGCAAAAATAGATGAAATTAAGCAAACTATCATAAAAACAGGGGTCTGGTAGTGCAGTTATTGCTAGAGGATAATGAGACCTGTCGAGTCTGGATAAGATGGAAATCAAGGAGATTTTTTGAAGACACGGGTCAATGCTTAGTTGGTTAAAAAGAGACAGGAACACCACTTTCTTACGAAGTAATAAAAGTGAACCAAACTAATTACAGAGTATTGAGGCCGTTTAGGTAAAACAACAGTTTCTTACTGAGTTTCAGCAGCCCAAGTCTGAACAGCAGAGCATAGCAGAACTGAAAGAACACTCAAATGATGATAAAAGAGGAGGTTATAAAAAAAATGAAATTCATGATTGAACCAGAAATTGACAGCCAAGGAGAAAGAGGAATCTAAGAAATACTCCCTGGCTGATCTCAGAGAAAAAAAGTGGAAAATCGATGGCATCAGTTAGGAAAGAAGAGTTAAAAGAAGTATATTTTACAATTAGAAAAGATGGAACACACTGTCCAGATCGTTCTCCAGCAAATTGTTTCCATGAATACTGGAAGTTGGTCAAAGATAATCTAGTTCTACGAGTTGATGATTTACATAGATCAAAACTAATTCTAAAGTCATTAAACTCAATCTTTCTTATTTGAATCCTAAGTGTTCTAAATTAATAGTTTTTTACCTATCTCTCTATGCAACACAGTCTATAATTTTATATCCAAAACCATTGCTAGCAAACACAAGCCAACCATACCAAACATGATCCCTGATGAATGGAGGAATTTTTAAGGGGAAGGCAAATTTTGGACCGAGTAATTGGCTCCTAAGAATTATTAAACAAGTGGGGAAGATAATCATTGAATTGGATATGTCAAAGAAATATAAAAAATTCAATCGGATTTCATAAAAGGGTACTACAAGTATATATGGATCTAGTCAGTATTGGATGGGATGCATGTCAAACTACTTTTCTTCAACCTCTGTTGCAATATTAATAAATGTGGTTCCAACAACATGGGAAAGGGCTTAGGCAAGATCTTTTTCCATATTCTTCATAATTGCAGCAGAGTTTCTACACAAATCTCTCCTGGAGTCAAGGAGAAAGGTGGAAAAGAAAGGCATTCAAGTAGCAAAGGGAATTGATCCTGCAACTAACTTGCAGTTCAAGGATGGCACTCTCATAACAAAACAAGCCATGATTAAGGAAACTAAATACTTATAAGGAAAATTAGATTTGTACCAATGTCCAAAGGACTTTGGGGCAAAAGGTAAGTATACAAAGACAATAACATTCCTTTTTAATACCTCTATTAGATTCCATTAGGAGGATTGTCGAAAGTCAAAGTTTCCAGAAAGGGAGCTTCCCATCAAAATATTTGGGGTTTCCATTAGCAGAAAGGACAAAGTTCATTAAATTGGAGGGAAGTTCAGCATAATGTGAAAGCAAGAATGAATAATTGGACTCATAGATGGCTCACCTTGGACAGGAGAAACTGGTAAAGAATGGACAGGAGAAAGGTAAAGAGCATGTTTCGTAAAATAAAATCTTGATGTAATGATTTTCAGCAGGGGCCCAGTATAATTGAAATCTTATTTTCCCTTTATATAACTTTCCAGAATCCAAAACACGTGAATGATAATATCGACAAAAATAGGCAAGAATGGCATACCTGCAGCAGGTTCATGATCTCCATTCCCGACCTAGACTCTTTCTTTTTCTCCATTAAAACTTGATTTAGTCTTTCCTGGTAATACATGCAACACAATGACAACAGAATATAAACAGAAATGCCATGTATCCTTGAAAGTGAAAATGAAGTTGTCTCTTATAGATTGTGCATTCAACATTGCAGATACAGACAAGATCATCAAGTAATATTCCACGAGTTTCTGTATATTTCGACATAGTAATAAACAGTCATATCGCTAGCATTACAGTTTATATTAGGTAGGAGTCAGGACTTATATTTTAACCCAGCAAGATTAGATTGATTAACATAACCCAAGAGGAGGTTGTTACACCCACCTAGGGTTAATTCCAATCAAGAGGCGTTTTTTTCCAACCAGTCTTTGACACTTAGAGAGAAAGCATCTTGAAAGAGTTTAAGCCCTTAGCATGTGCCTCCCTTTGGAGACTTGCCAATCTCAAACATGACTCTTGCAGATAGTCCATCTAGTGAAGGGCAAGTTAATATATTATATATAAAAGCAACAGAAACATAAGGAAGCTAGCAATGTGCTTTGTGTTTTGAAATCTACTGACATATTACACAGTTCAAACTTCAGCATTAAAATTGAGTTATGGTTCTATGCAGCAATTTCTTTCATAACAATCCCAGTTTAAACTTTGGGATTAACCATCGCACACCAATCTACTACTGCGTGCTAAAAAAGAAATCAGTGTGTTTAAGTTCAAGAAATTGCAGTTTTCTAGTATTAATTCTTCGTGCTCTTTGAGAATTCTGGAGGCAGTGCAGGCTTTTAGCTCGCTACTGTCTAGATTATTTGAATTACCAATAAGACTTCATGAAAGAGATAGCAAACTCAAAAATCCCAAGGAAAAGCCACAACTTGCTCTTGCTTTCAGCCACACAGGGAACCCAACCAACCTACTTTAAAGAGCTTCAACACAATTCCAAGTGACCATGTTGAGAGAGAGTTGCAGTGAGGTCTGAATCGCACAAGTTGTTGGACAAGTATGGGCTGTTGTTAAAAGAGAATGTTCACATCAATATGCTGGAATTGTATGGATGAATAAGAAGAAAGGCCATGAATCACACCCCTTTCCAAAAATGTAAGGGATGTCTCACAAGAAAAACTTTCCACATGCATCCAGTATAGTATGAATGGATAAGAATAAAGGTCACAATATCCAAATACCTTCTAAACTTATAGAGATTAGGGTTTTTCATAAGCAGATTCCAGACAATCAATCTAATTCCAGAATCATATATGATTAGTATAGAACATTGCATAATTCCATATTAATGATTAGAAACTTCCAATAGAGAACTTCTGGGATAAAGATCTTCAGTGTATAAGAAAGACAAGAAAAAAAATTACATTAATATCCGCAAATGAGACCAAACTAGATCAGTGGAACTAAACATACATCAAGCAACAATATCCAAGTGGGAGTGCCTATGGCATCTTCTGAAAAGGAAAAATAACAAAATGATAAACAAGGGGGCCAACCCAAACAGCTAAACCGGAACCCTGGACAATTAAGCAAAGAGTGATCTGGTACAAAAGGAGAGTAAGAATAGGCACTCCTGTAACAAATAAGGTTGGATTGAGGGAAGGAATTCATTTGAATTTTCATCTATTTTCTTCTTTATGACATACGATCTTCTAACACCACAAGTTATTCAGTGCCGGTCTTCACAGTCAAAGAAGTTCAATGGTATATGAGTAAATATGAAATATTGTACGAATGGTACCTATCACGGTGAAATTATTCAAATGGCATCTGAAAGAACTTTAAACTCATCAACTTTGGCTATATTTCAATTGTCATGTCCTGGAAAAAAAAATGGAGGGTTGTACAACATGTGAATGACAAAATCACTGGGCATGGAAAAATGACTTCACATACAATCCCAAAGCATTCTACAGGAGCCTGAAGATGAAGTCCGATGAAGTCCATCCCAATGAACCATAAAAATATACTAATGTCCACAAATAACCCAAAAAGGTGAATGAGATTAAAATGGCATGTATAAAACAGAAATGAAGGAGTTTGTAAGAGGCATTCTGAATCCTGATCAGTCTGAAAGAAATACCCATAACAAAAATAGTTTCAATAATGCACAAAATTAAAAATGCCAACAAACTCACAGTGGGATATATATGTTTTGGGTCAGGGTTGTGCAACTAGGACAGTCTACAAAATTGGTCAGATAACCAAGTCATTACAAATATAATTTTATAGCGATAACTACCTATTAAATAACTATAGATTTCTAATGAGAAATTTCCTTCCTAATGAGAAGTTCAACTTATAGAAGAAAACTTTACTAGCTTTTCTATTGAGCATTCAAAATAAAATATGAATCTAAAAAAATTAGCAAAACCATTTACCTGCAACTTGATATATTCCTTCTCTTTTTTCTTCATCTCGTGTAATTGCTGTGTCCGAACTTGCTAACAAGTAATTTGAGATAATGACAAAGACAAATTATTCTTTAGAACATCCAAGTGTCAAAACCATGCTCAGAGACTATATGAGAACAGTTCAAAAGCAAAGAATTCTATTACAAGTTCAACATATCAGTTTATAGGGAAAACACATAAAATTGAGCACAAGCCTAAGAAAATTTTAAATCATGCCATTCTCTTCAGTTAGTCATTTAAAGTAAAAACCATACTTGGTTGCCAATAACCATCCGTTGAAATTCATCACGCTCTTGTTGAAGCTTCTCAATTTGAGCCTTAAATGCAGCAGAAGCTTTTTGCTCCTGGTCATTTTGAATTGTCAATTTTCATAGCAGACATGAAGAAAAGCATGTATACTGTTTTTCTGCAAATTTACAAAGATAAGCAAACCAGACCGTGCGTGTGAGTGCAGCAAGCTCCCGCTCTTTTGTGGCAACCTGGGCCTCCAGCCTCTCAACCTTGGACTCGAATCGAGACATATCTGATAGCAACCTGTACTCCATAGGAAAGAAACTGTTAAGAATGAAATCACTTTCAATTATAACCCTTGGTGCATATATCACAAAACATGGTACTATAATTACAGAAGGGAAGGCTAAAGACAAAACAGGTTCACCTAGCAGCCAATGATATCCTGGTTCAGCAAGAAGCAGACTTCCATGGCACTTAGCTCAGCAAAGGCAGAATACACGACAGCCAATACTAGAAATTGTGAGGCCATTTGGCTTCGCAAGTTACTTGTAGGATTGTTTGATCAGGAGTTGGACCCCACAGTCATTTATTGTGATAATCATAGTTGTATCAAAATCTCTGAGAATCCAGTGTTTTATGACAAGTCCAAGCACATAGAGATCAGATATCACTTCATACACGACAGGATTCAGAAGGGAGCAGTGGAGCTCCAATATATTCCCACAGATTAGCAATTAGTTGATATTCTGACCAAGCCCTTAGCAAAAGGGAAGTTCGAAGCATTTAGCGACAGACTTGGATTGGTGCCGAATTCCTTCCTCTCTACAAGAGAGTATTGAGAAATGTAGCTCGAGTAGGAACTTCTTGCACAGGTTCAATGTGAATGTGCAGGAAGAGATTTGAGATATTTCTTTAATGACCACTTAGGAAAAATGGGAAATAATTCCATCTTGTAATTGTTAGAAAAGTGGGTGTGCTCATTTAACCATAGACAATATAGCAATATTGTCACCCAACCATAGGCACAAATGCCACCCCCGAGCACCTTAACCTTGACAAAGAAGAATTCCGGTAGCAAATCAATAGCCAACCAAGGCTAATGCACCAAGCAAGGATAACCGAGACTGATCAAAAAGACCAACCAAGAAAGACCGAAATTACAGGTTGCAGTAACTGCAACTACTCTCCAAACTTGCGCACTACTAAATTTCTACAATGTGCACCACTAAGTTTCTGCAATTGCGAGTTGTGTCTTCTAAATGAGCTATGGCGTC
The DNA here is from genome assembly GCA_010110895.2 of Picea sitchensis. NCBI lineage: Eukaryota > Viridiplantae > Streptophyta > Pinopsida > Pinales > Pinaceae > Picea > Picea sitchensis. The sequence goes on from SNQJ01S0010307.1 coordinate 183,925, forward strand.
CTATATTTATACTGCTCCTCCTTAGCTGTCTGGGCCGACTTCTCATTCTGGAGGCTAAAAGACTCAATATTAAATATTTTCTTTAGCCAACTTGTCTTCTAGGGTTATGTCCAATGCTTTAGGGTTTCTTCTTGCTACCTGGAATATTCTAGTCTCGTCAATGGTTACAAGTGGAGGTTAATACCTCCCGCAGCTACCATAATATCAACACTCCCTTCCTAGCTAGGAAGGTATAAAAGGCAATGGTCTTGAGCACAAACAGACCATTCAACCGGTAGCATCATCATCACTATCCAACTAGATAGTCTCCATGGCAATCAGAACAATGCCATCCAATAGAACACAACTGTGTCTATTCATAGTAGTATACAACTACTATCTAGAGACATACAGTCTCTATAACAATCATATCATCTGATATCAATCTGCATAAACAATATCATGATACAAATTGAGTCATTTGGGTCATTCTTCCACTCACATCTATGAGATCTGGAAGAGCATCTGCCCTTAGAACGTAAGACATCAGCAATGGGCTATCTGGACTATTCTTCTTAAGCATAGAAAAATAATTGTCCCAGGTTTCTGAGCCTAGACCATTCACCTAACTGGGCCATTCCTTCAGCACTAATCATAGTGCAACCTGGAGAGAATGAGTCTGCCCTAGGGAATGCCTGTTTCTAATTGTTGAACCTGGACCATTCACCTAACTGGGCCATTCCTCCGACATTAATCATAGTGCAACCTGGAGAGAATGAGTCTGCCCTAGGGAATGACTGTCCGGACCATTTCCTAAGGAAATGACTGTCCTGCACCAACCTCCAAAACAAACCATTCTTCGAAACTGCTCACAACTATGAACTTCGAAAGAATAATTCCCGGCGAGGCGGACCATTCTACTTGACCACTACTCAGAGTGACTACCAAGAAGAATGATTGTCCTAGACCATTCCCCCACACTGGCCACAAGGGGAATCGTTGTCTAAGGTACATCATCAATCTATCGGACCATTTTCATTATGAAAATGACTGTCCGATCTGGAACATTTTTCGAACTGGAAAATGCCTATCCGTCGGAAATCTCAAACCACTTTCCGAACTAGAAAGGAATTGCCCATGAATCAATAATATATATCCGTGTTCCCTCCCAACCTAGGGAGCCATCTCTGCCCTTTCAGCTAAGGGAGTTATCTCCACGAGCCCCAACTTGTCCCTTAAGTACGCAAACTTTATCCTAGACAAAGGCTTTGTCAAAATGTGTGCTACCTACTCATCTGATATTTGTCAAAATGTGTGCTACCTACTCATCCGGATATATCGGAGTTTCACTTCTCCTTCCTTGACTTTATCACTCTAATAAAGTAGTATTTGATCTCACATGTTTCGACCGTCATGAAACACTGGGTGTTCTAACTTCTGATAGCCTTATACAACTATAATTGTCACAATATATTACCACGGAATCTAGCACCCCATCAAATAATCCAGAATCAACTTTCTCACCATATCGCTGGTATGCCTCACATACGCGATATATTATGTGCTTCTCTCATAGGCCGACAGACTTCTTTTTCATGTTGCCCCAGTATATCATAGTGGAGCCCAAGATTAAACACATCCCTAAAGTACTCATTTTGTCTTCTCGTGATTCCTCACAATCTAAACTGGTAACCACATGAAGTTGTATATCATTGTATGAGGTGTATATTAAACCATATTTTATTGTCCCACTAATATATCTTAGAACATGCTTTGTACTTATCCACGTTTCATGTCTGGGTTCCACCTGAACTGGCTTAAGGTGTTTACAAGAAAGCAAATATCTAGTCGAGTATCCACTAGATACATCAACGACCCAAACAATTGCCGATATAGGGACTGGCCCATCGATCATAATCTTATTCTCTTACTTTTCTTATATTCGTGGTCATAGGAGTGGCCTTGGATTTACAATCCATCATTCCAAACTTATGAAGTATATTTACAACATACTTCCCTTTGCTTAGGAAGATTTCACCATGCTTTTAAGTTTTGTTATACTTCTAGTCCCAAGTAATAGTGTATGAGACCGTAGATCTTTCCATATCGAACTCGGTTAGTTCCTTCTTAAGACAGGATGAGAGACTCTGCGACCTCGCTAAGAATAATTCAATGTATATAGTAATAGAATCATAGGTGCATTGTTCACAACTTTGTAGTAAAGATTTGGATCTACATGACTCTTAGAGAAACCAAGTTCATTAAGAAGTTGTTCACTTAGCATACCAAGCCCTTGGAGCTCTCTTGAGTCCATATAGGTCTTTGTTTAATATGAAAACATGAGTATCTCTTGAATGTACTTCAAAGCCTTGAGGCTGTTCAATGCATAATTCTTCTTCAATTGCTCCATTGAGGAAGGTTTTCTACATCCATTCGATGTAGACTCCATCCCATGGAGGCAATAAGAGATATAATGGCTCTAATAGAAGTATATTCGGCAACATGAGCAAATGTTTTGTCATAATCTTCTCCCACCTTCTGGGAGAACCCTAGCTACTTAACCTGCCTTGTATTTTTCCACGCTTCCGTCTGCGGCATGTTTGATCTATAGACCCATTTTGAAGCTACCACTAATTTTTCCTTGGGTATAGGCACAATTTCCCACATGTCATTTTTCATGGCTGACTGTGTTCTCTATTATGGCTTTCTTTTCCATTGTTTCTTTTGAGTTGCTTTCTTCAAATGTGGTGGGTTCTTTCTTCTATGCTTCCTTTGTCATACATACATACAATGTGGAGAATCTTTGACCTTTTGCTTTCTCCTCAAGGTGCCACTGGGGGCTTTGAGTCTTTCTCATTGTAGGGTAGCTTCAAACCAAGCTGAACACTTTCTAGTTTTGGGTAATGTTGGACCCATTCAATAGGTTCACATGGCTTGATCGGATGATCAAGTTGTTCTAGTTCTTCATTCTAAATTTCTTCTCGGAAGATAGGTGCTTTCTTCTAAGCTCTTCATATCTTTTCCTTCTCTAAGGATTCTCTTACAGATTCTTTCTGAAGCCATCTCCTACTGGAAGATCAATGCCTCTAATGACTTCAACCTTATGTTGTTTTGGGATATATATTAAGTGTAGGCTTTGGATGATTCACAGTATCCAACAAATATGCCCTTGTTTCATGAGGGTTCTAGTTTCTTCCCTTTATCCTTGAGATAAGGAGTAAACAGGCACCCAAAGATTCTTAAGTGTTCCACATTGGGTTTCTTTCCCCGAGAAGGTTTCTTCTAGAGTCATATCCCTCAATATGTTGTGGGACTGCTCTAAACATATATTGTTGTCATGGTTGCTTCTCCCCCATAAATACATGGACAAACCTTGATCATTCATTAGTGCCTTCAATGTTTCCTCAATGGATCTATTCTCCCTTTCTTCCACACCATTTGTTGAGGATTATGAGGAACGGTTAACTCCCTCCTAACCCTACCTAGGGATTTGCAAAGTAACAAATTCTGATGTGTATTCTCCTCCATTATCTATTCCTAAAATCTTGGATTTTTTGCTTCAGAGATTTTCTATTTTATGCTTTGAATTCTTGAAACTTGTTGAAAACTTCATCCTTTGTCTTCGAGAGATACAAGCAACCAAGTCTTGAGTAATCGTCCATGAAGATTACATAATAAAGGGAACCTCCTAGAGATTTGACTCACATCTAACCTAAACATTCAATGTATTAGATCTAGGGTTTCCTTTAGATTCTATTATTGGTGCTTGAGAATAGAATATTAACATTTTTACCAAGAGCACATCCCTCTCTGCCAAATTCCTTCATGTGTAGATTGTGTTTTAGTATTCCTTCAACCATCTTTTTGAGGAAAGGTAATGCTTGATGGTTAAGATGAACATACCTTTTGTGCCAAAGTTCACTAGGATAGACTTCATCATGTACAAGAGCTTCATCATTACACTCTAGTAGTCTGTATAATCTGCATTCACGAGTTCCAATAACTCTAGCATCTCTATGTTGGAGTCTCTAGGACCTCAAGATAGGTATTTCACCATCTACAAAGGCTATTTTATTTCCTTTATCTTCTTAGCAAGATATAGATACAAGATTCTTTTCTAAACTGTGTACATATAAGACATTGCTCAAATGTAGAACATTGTTACTTGTTTTCACTTTGATGGAGGCTTCTGACCAATTCCTTCGATTGGATATGTGTTCTTATCTCCAAGTTCTACCTTGTAGGATGTCTTCTTTTCATTAGATTAGAGAGTCTGGTCTGGTCTCCCGCTATATGCCCGAAGCTCCACTGGCCAATTATCCACATGTTATCTCTGCAGTTCCTCTTGAAGAGTTGAATAGTGTAGATGATCCATCTTTTCATTCATAATTTTTGTCGGCTGATAGTTGCTCAAACTTTGACTTTCACTGGTCAAACATTGAATTTGAACCAAAATCTCAACCTTGACGTTTTGCCTTCTGAGAGTGCCAATAGTGCACTGACTTAGGCGACCTTAGAATATCCTCTCCTTGAGTGTACTGTTCCATCATAAGGTGTTGGGCAAGAGGTTTTAGGTTTTGCAACTCCACCTGCTAGTAACACTAGCGAAAGTTCCTCAACGAGATCAATATATAGCAGCTATGTTTCCTTCCAACATCTAGACTGAATGAAGGAGGCGTGAGCCCATAACCTATTACAATAAAATGGATGTTCTTGTTTAACCATAAACAATATATAAATATTGTCACTCAACTATAGGTACAAATGCCACCCCTTGGAGAATTCCACCCGACAGAAGTTTGGTAGTAAATCAATAGCCAACCAAGGCCAATGTACCAAGTAAGGATAACCAAGACTGATAAAAAATCCAAACCTGCAGTTATCCAAATTACAGTTGCAAGAATCGCAGCCTACTCGTATTCTGCGCATCTACTAAATTTCTGCTAATTCACTAAGTTTTTGCATGCGAAGCTTATCTCTAAATGAGCTCTCAAGGCCCTATATTTATACTCTTTACTCTCATTCTAGATAAGCAAAAAACTCAATATTAAATATTTCTTTAGTCGAATTGTCTTCTAGTGTTATGTCCAAAGCTTTAGGGTTTCTCTGCTCGAATATTCTATTCTTGAAACGGTTACAAGTGGAGGTTAATACCCCTCGCATTACCTCATAATATCAACAGTACTCACTTGAAAATTAAAAGAAATAGTGAAAGTTTTGTGTTTTGAAGTCAATTAGTCTTAGAATCTAAATGAAATGTTCTAGAAGTTCTAAAGCATTAGTGACTTAGATTATGATTAAATCTTAGCCATACATCCCACATTGAGATAGGTGGCAGCCAGGGATTGAGGAGATTAGTTATCTCTCTCGCAGCTAAGGCCAGGGACAAGATAGGAGAGCTTGATCACACAAAGGAGACGAAAATAAGAGAGATGCAAGAGAGCAGAATGCATTCAAGGAGAAGAAGAGGAGCAGACTGTTAAAGTGACCAGCAAGAACAGCAAGCAATAACACTGTTGTAGCAGTTTTTTCTTCATGCACACATTGTACACCCTCAGATCTGGTCATAAACTGTTGTTTGAAGAGATTTTATTGACCATACGCTCGTTGGTTCAAGGCAGGCTGCAGAGATCACGTTGTAAGCTTTGATCAAAGGAACGAAAAAGCCGATTTTGAAGGGAGAAATCCTCTTTGGTTTTATTTTCTTCCTCATTGTTCATTTTTCTGAAATAGTGTGATTGATGCTATGTTCATGAATTTAATTTTCTGTTGTTAAATATATTTTGTTTTTGAGTTATTTAGCCTGAGAACATTAGGACAGCAGTCACCTAGGGTTGAAAATTTTGACAGCCACTTGAGGCTTCTCACTTGTGAATGCCTCCTCTAGTGTCTTGTCCATCAAAACAAAACTCTGTGAGGAAACCTATTCAAAGTATAGACAGTCATAAGACATGCTCCTGCCCAGAGACAAATGTGTAGATCTAAATGATGGATCATAGATTTGGTTTGTATTTGTGATGGCCTCTCTTTCTTCCCCTGTACAACCCATTCTGTTAAGTGGGTTGTAGGCATTGTCACTTCTTCTCGAGCCCTTCTGCACAAGCTCCTTGGAGGTAGGATCCCCTCCATTGTTAGACCTCAATACCTTAATCTTTCTTTTCCTGCTTTGATTTTCAAGAGCCTTTAACTTGAAACTTCCCCAAAGACCTTCATCAGGTCTTTATGAAGTAAATCTAGGAATTCCTAGAGGAATCTCCAAGAAAAGATACATAATAAATGTTACCTGATAAGGAAGCTAAAGACATGGGTCCACATATTATCTGAGAGTGGATTAGATCAAGAATCTCTCTTGACCTATATGCTCATTGATAGGAAAAGCAGCCTTCCCATGCTTGTCGAGTGCACAATTGTTACATACTCTTTTCTTCTCAACCTTGAAGTTCAACAATCCCTGCACCATGTCCTTCAAGATCGACAACACTCCATAGTGCAAATGACCTAGCCTCTTCTGCCAAAGCTCACACAAGTTGTCACTATCATGCATTAGGGCTCTCACAAAATCCCTCTGCAACATCTGTACAAACCAACCTCACAAATACCTCTGAACAACACCCAACCAAGATCTGAGCATCTCTTTTGAATGAGGACTTGTTGAGCATCAAATTCAGCCATATATCCTAGATCTATCATCATTCAAACTGAAAAGAGATTTTTAGTTGCCAGATACATACAAAACCAATAAGCTCATGGATATCACCTTCTGATATATGTAATGTGATGGATCCCACTCCTACACCAAGTTCCATTTGCATGCCTACCTTCTACTCCTAAAGTTTGTTGAAGTCCCTCTTTTTAGAGGTCATATGTTTGGATGCTCCATTGTTCACATACCATCCCACACCAAATAAGGTGTTGGATGAAAGGCATGAGACCATGGAGAAGTATCTCAAGCTTGGATGAAAGCTCACCCACTCCAGCCGATGCCTTCTACACCCCCCAAACCACGCTATTTGCTCCTTTCTTCTTCTCATGACACTAAGAATCATAGTGCCCAAACTTTTGATACTTGAAACACTTGATGTGGCTCAAGTCCTTCTTTCCCTGGTTAGAGCAACCCAAGTCCTCTTTCTTCCCTTTCTAACCCTTCCTAGGTACTTTCTTGTTTCCCTTCTTCATCTTCTTGATGAGCTAACATCTCTACTCCCTCGATACCTACAACTATGTCCAATCTCATCTCCTCCTAGATGAAATAATTCCATAGCTTCTCAAAGGTGAAAGACTTTTCTCTGACACAAACCTCAATAACAAAAGGTTGCCAAGAAGAAGAGAACCCATTTAATGCAATGGGTACTAACTCTTTACCCTTGACCTTCTCTCCAAATGTAGCAAGCTAATCACAAAGTTCAATAATCTTTATCAAGTAGGCACCTACAGTATTTGTCTTGCTCATACGGGTGGCACTAAGCTTATTCCGCAACATCATCTTCCAATTGATGTTCACACTATGATATACGGTGACTAGAGCATCAAACATGTCACTTCCCATGGTCTTCCCAGTGACATGAGGGATCAAATAGTCCTTCACAAAGTCAAGAATGACTAACCCTACAACCTCCTTTAAAATATTAAGGAAGATTTCTCCACTAGAAACCCTTCCAAGAATTTTGAAAAGGGATTGTTCAAGAATGATCCAAGAGGATGAAGAACCACCATTAGAGAAACAACATCAATCTAAAAATGCATTCATAAATATAACCACAAGATGAAAAGAGAACACTTACTCAAAACATCTTTCATCCATCAAAACCCTAATTTCCATGTCATCCAAGTAGTAGTAGAAGATCCACAAACATAACTCCCAAAAAGTCACCCTAGTTAACCATCCATATCATTCTTCATGAGAGAGAACAAGTAGAAGTAGACAAGAGTGATAAATCTCCACAAGTAGAAATGTTTTACAAAATGAGAAATGATCTCTATTTATATGAGATCTAATGAAAAGTTGTCGTGAAAGGGTGCAAATTTTCATCTCAAGATGTTCCTCATCATCCAAAGGGTATGACGTTTCACTGTGCTGCTGTGCTATATCATCATCAAGAAGGCTCCCCAAAATGTCACATCATAGAATCATGTCTCCAAGGGGTGTGATGTTTCATCAGAAGGTGTCATACCATCATCAAGAATCCCCAAATGTCACATCATGGTGCCCCATCATCAAAAGGTGAAACATCCCATCCCCGAAGGAAAAGTACTATCCATGGAAAAGTGCCATTTCATCCTTCCAAGTGCAACATCCTCAAGCAAGGGTCCAACATACTCCATAGAAGGTGCAACGTCATGCATCATCATCATGCATGCAACGCCCCATCATCAATGAGCTCAAGTTCACACCCATGTGTGCTAGGGTATCTCATGAATGAAGTCATGTGACCAAAAGCCCCAATGTCGTCCTAGGAGTGTCAAACAACCTCCCTCAAATGGTGTATGCAGCATCCATACAAGTAGGGTAATAGCCCCATACAAGTAGGGTAATAGCCCCATACAAGTAGGGTAATAGCCCCTCAATCATCCTCAAAAGGATCCAAGTGTCAACCAAGCATGTGCAATCATCATCCAAGGAGGGGCTCATGTGGTCCAAGATGCATCATGAAGACCGAAGGCAAGGTACACAATCCAAAAACACAAATATATAAAGTGAAATGTTAATACAAAAACCATTAGATAGGTCTCACAGAATCTCAGAATGTCCCCACTTTGGGACATCGGTATATTATAGAGTGTTATGATGAAAATAGTAGCCATATGGAGGTTATAGCGAATACAAAGAGCTATTCAGGATACTTGGGGTCCGCTTGCATCACCATCTTATCATCATTATGATCCATTCCAATAATGTATTGCTTTGGTTTCATAGATTCGACATTTCCATGATTTTGAGTATTTTGAGCTATAGGTTAATTGAATTCCATCAAGAGGTCATTTTGGGTACAATACTTGGAGGAACCTCTCAATGTAATAGCTGAATAGATAGGATGATGAGAAGGACTTCTCAAAGGGCCGCAGCCACAAGGAGAGTTAAGGATCTTTTCAAAGGCAAAAAGGTTACTAATTAATTAAAGGATTTAATTAATTAATTAATAATTAATAAAGTAAAAGTCACCTTTGGAGGGACAAGGTGAGAAGAAGTATAAAGAAGAGGCAAGGGCCTCTACTCTCTCATTCATGTATGATTATCATTTTGATATCCAGCTTCTAGCTAGAGATCTACACCTTGTGGGCCTTGGAGGCCTTGACCCACCTGTCCCAGATGACCATCTCTACAGAAAGATTCCACCTAGTCATCCCAAGCTTGGTCCCCACGCAACACTCTCAACAACCATCTCAGTTCAACCACCAGCATGGTCTCACACCCCACCACCTGGGCATAGAAGAGAGGGAGGGGTGCACCACTAGGGGTTTCCCAGCTTAATTCATCCATTGAGGGAAGTTCATTAAAAGTGATTGGGAGGGCTTCTGGATATTCTAGCACATGGGTTTTCATTACAGAGTCTTGGACATCAGATCTAGTCCATTCAAGAGGAGTCTTATGTACCATTTGATTTATTAGATGCATGGGACTAATTGGAGGAGAGGAGCAAACTTAAAAAATTGGTTTCTACCATTTGCTAGCCTAGATCTTGATTATTTCACGACTTCACGATCTAGTCATTTGCACCATTCCTTGGAGGGACGCTAGATGCATGACTTTGAGATGGATTTTGAGGATTTGAGCACTTGGGTTGTTCTTGCATTTACCCGATCTACTGTTTGGTATATTTACTGGAGGGTTTGGACATCTTTGGCAGCAGGGCCAAATTGTTGAGGTTATTCAGGTTCCAGCAGGGCATGGCATCTTCCAGCTTGGATGTTTGGCACATCATACGGCCCAAATCTATTCTTGCATTGGTATTCATTGAGTATTCAGCCTTTGGAGGCTTGTAGTCTTCTATTGGAGCATTTTTTAGCAGCTTCTATTATATTTATTGGAGCCATCTGTTGAGCATTCCAGATCGGCCTCACTCTTGTAGCAGGTTCTTATTATTATGAATAAAGATCAGATCTGAATCATTGTTGGGTTGTCTATTACATTATTGGTCTTGCTTATGGTTGAGGTATGTTTCATTGCTTTATCTTCTTATATTTTGTTGCAAACACACATTAAACTCATCAGTAAAACCCTAAGAGCAACCTAAAGGATCACAGTAAACAAAGTGTTTGACGAAATGCCACAACCAGAAAAAGTTTAAAATTCATGCAAGACGTGATGTTCCTGGCATAATGGCTTGGGAACATTACAATATTCTCTTCAAACTTCACACTAGCTTACAAAATTATGCAATTTGTCAAGTCTAGGTATGGGAGGGTCATTATTACCTCCTATCAGGTGTGTTGGTACACAAAACAAGAGGTATGTCTCAGGGAACCCATCATGGAGTATGTACAATGGTAGTGGTATGGATTGGGGTTTATTGCGTGAGGTGGATGTCATTGAAATGCAAGGCCATGTATAATAGTCATCCTCATGAGCGCCTTTGTAGAGGGAGAGCTTAGGCAGTGAGGTACCTTTTCCTCGGCACTATGTCTTTCCAAACCCCTGTTTGTCTTTTTCTTTATAGCTTTAACCTCTTTTGGCTTTTGACATTTGATTTGCTAAGTCCTTTCATAAGATATGCATTCATTGCATAGGATTTGGCATGATTGCCTCTTAGTGAGGGGGTATAGCTCATGCTTCTTTCTTTTCTTAATTTTTAATCCTTTGTTTTTCTTGTTTGTTTCTTTGCCTTGCATTTTGAATTAGGACTTTTGCTCTGTCTATATCATATTTTATAAAGTTGCATCAACCTCAAGCTTCCAAGCCCCTTCTTCTCATGGGATTATGAAGCACAAACCTTTTTGGGATACATGTAACAACCATCCCAAAAGAAAGGACAATAAATAGGAGATAGATGGAATGTGTTATTCATGTTAAGGGATCTGGACACATTACCCCCATTAAGGCCCCCCAGTAGTACAACTTTGTTCAAGAGTGACAACACCTGACTGGAAAATGATAATGACTACCAAATTGAGACAAGGCAAAAAGCATAATTCCAAAGCATCATGATACATTATCCGATTCAACCCATGATCACCATTTTCATGCCTCAAGTGTTAACATTATCACTCGATATGAAGTGTTAGAACGATGTACCTGAGTATGTAAATGCCCCATGTCATATGAGTGAGCTGAGCTGAGCATGTAATGGGAGGCATCTGCGGGCAACTATCTGTGGAAAATCCAGAATAAAATCATCGGATCTGCTGTCTGAAATGTGGATCATGGAGAAAAATCTCTCCTGTAGTTACCCCTAAAAGTGAGGGAGTAACAAGATCTAAAGAGTCATGTCCGTTATAAGTGGTTGCCTTTGTCTAAAATTTATTATACCAAGCCCTCTATACCACCATACATGCACATCATAACCACCATGTATGCACATCGTTGCCAATTCTTTGCAGTCTCCCCCATTGCCAATGTACAAGTCTAGCCATCGCCACTCAGCCAATAGTTGTCGTTTTCCATTTTGAAGGAAACAGACACCAAACATTTCAATTATACCCAACCTTACTGTAGTAGCCAAAAAACTTAAACTAAAAATTTTATTGTTGGAGAAAGGATGTGGTGGCAGCTATCATTGAAACTTGAAGTTTCTCCCCTTTTCATGAATAAACCCCTTCAAATCACTTTAATTATAGCAGCTTTATTCACATTGCAGACGCTGATATCCAAAGCAGCCCCTTTCCATATCTTCTAAAAAAATAAACAAACCAAGAAATAAAATAGTTTTCCATATATACTTGCCCATGGGATTTATGGCGTATTCATCTGTGTTACCACATAAACCTTCAAAATAGTATTCACCCATGATTTAGTAGCAACGCTAAAGCTTGTTCTTAAACACTAAATTTCACAAAATGTTGTGCGCATCTTTACTTGGTTGGTTTTTCTTTTGAAAAGGTTCGTCTTTTATGATCCATTTTATTATTTTGTTTTTGACATTTCCCACAAAAGGAGTATAATACTTGATTCAGCATTGGATGGTAGAGATTTTCCACCATACACCCTTCCATATACAATAATTTGTAATTCACTAATTCCAGAGTAATCAAAGCATATTTGACAAGTTCAAAAATTGGCATGACAACCGACTGTCTTAGAAAATACCCCAAAAGTGTTTCCAGGAATCAGAGGCCAAATGCTAAAAGGGGAGGCTCCATGACTTATCATTCCAGGACAGTATATAATTATACATAAGATCATTGGATATATGTCTCAAAACTGTTGGTAATTTAAGCTAGATGACATTTAGCTAGTATTAACCTTCAATGCATTCAAAGCATTAACTTGTTTTGTCAAGAACCAACAAAAACTCTAAGCATCTAAATTAGTACCTGAACTCATATAAATTTTATAAAACTTTGTTTGAATGAATAAATCTTTAAACGAACAACTGATGTCAATAGCACTTTGGAAAATTGGCTACAGCAACCTTACAGGTTTACCTTTGCCTCTGTTCATTAGATGATTCTCGAAACTCTATATCACGTTTCCGCTGCTGTATGAGAGCATATATGCAGTTGCAAGTGTGGGCAACTGAAACCTGTTAAAGACATATCCTGACTTAGTCATCTATTAAAGAACCCTGTCTAAAAACAACCCTATTAGTATACCAAAAACATAAGATTCAACAATCTACAGATTTGGTTGACTTACACAAGCTTTTTACAGAATCTTAACACTGTCTACAATAAAAGCCATACAAGCACTCAATAGAAAGCAACAAAAAATCAAAGCTAATCATTGATTTGCTTTAACCTATCTCTTCCTGGGAGTAAGTTCAAGTTTAATAATAAGGTGAAAAAGAGAACTTCAGGCAAAATAAAATTAGAAGAATAGCTGTGCTTTGCAAATTTCGAAAATGCATCTACAATTTGTAGAAGCAAAAAGATATGATCTCAAAAATGATTGGTGATAGCACAATACAACCGGAATCTAAAAGCAATAGAAAATATGCATAAATTTGAAGTGCAAATTTTGTCAAGCTGATTTTGCCTAACGTTTTTCCAACAGGTTTGTTTCTGATGATCACTAATCCAATTGCCTTGGGAGTAATAAAATATCAATATTGTGCAGGTAAATTTTCCTTTGATAAAAGGACCTATAAACTGCGACCAAAACTATTATACAGCCCGATTTGTTTCTTTTAATTTTGATATTAATTCTAGCTTAGCATTTTAAGATTTCTATGAACTTTAGTAGAACTGTTTGAGAGACAATTTCTGAAGAAATGCATGCAATAAAACTGACCTTATCATTCCATCAGGATAACAAGGTAAAGGACCCATTGTACCATTGAGAAAAAGAAAAAAAGAAGAATAGTTGAATAAAAATGACAAAAGTTCCCTTGTTAATACAAATGCTAGCACCTCTCAAGCCAGAGCCTGCGCCTTACTAAAAAGCCTAGAACTTGCTATAAACAAAAAGCATACCAGAACTTCAAAGTCTAGGGGGCTCGGCCTTAATTATGAAGATAATGGAGACTCACTCCAAAGTAATTGCCATCAATATTGACAGAACAGTCACTCAGGTCATTTGGCTAAGACAAAGTTTTGAGATCTTAACATTTGCAAATGTAACAAGGACTTTAAACACGAAAGCAGACAAAGCAGAAAATAGTAAGAGACACCAGAACAATTCATATTTGCCATGATTATTAGAGTTTCTAAGATTGGCTCCCCAGCTTGATCCTCAGTTTTCCCTTGTGTTCTGCATCTTTTGACCTCTGTTTTCTGTCTGCTAGCTGTGCAATGGATCAGTTGCCTTGTGTTTAAGCATCACTTTGAGGAAGTTGTCAGAGATTTGGAAAACCAAATCCTACTCAGTTGCCACCTTCAAGTAATGAAGAGGCAATTCGAGACTCTGAAATCAGACATTCAAATTTCAGAGAATCAGGACCACCTCCAAGTTCCAACTATGCAAAGACAAAGAGAGGCCATGCTGAGAGACACAACAGCTTAACCGGAAAGGGAAATGGACACAGTGTGGGATAACATAGAGTCTATCCAGGACCGGGAAGGTAGTCCTGGAAGGCTATATCAAGAAGCTACATAGTTCATTTTTGAAGGACACCATCATAGAAGAAGAAACTGAAGGCAGTGACGAAGTTGGTGACACTGATTAGCATCATCGCATACTTCAAGTCCCATTTGAATCATGGTCATTCCCAGTCCTCTAGGAATTGAGTTCTCCTTGGGCCAAAGTATATCCCTTATGTTTTCCTTTTTGTTCTGTTCAGAATTTTTTTTAAACTACATACGAATATATTGAAGTACACTGGAATAATGCAGACTAGATAGAAGTTTTCTAAATACTGTCAGAATTCTCAAAAAAAATCCACCTACAGGTATAGCTGAGGTGTAAATGTAATTTTATGTACACATACTATAGAATATTGTTTTTGTAAGAAAAATATATAAATGCTAGTAGTGAAAGGCAAAGCATGAGAGGTGATTCTATGTCTACCCTTATTACTTATATTGCTAATCAGGATTGTATGTCTACCCTTATCTAATTACCCTCTTGCATGTCTCATGCCAAATTCTGCCAAAGGCCCCAGTTTTGAGCCTTAAACATATCTTGCCTTAAGATATTCTGCCTACAATAAATAGGCTTTATCAAAGGGATAATTCTTAATAATGTTATGGTTGTGTGAGAAGGCAAGGAGTGACCCAGAGATCTCGACCTTGAGCCCTCTTCATCAAGATTGACTTTGAGAAGGTTTACAAAACAGTCGAGTGGTCATTCTAGCCATGCTTAAGGCCTTGACCTTTAGACAATTCTTCCTTGAAGCAGTCAAGACTCTCTTTTCAAAGGCATCATCTTGTATGTCCATTAGCAGGTGTAGATACCAAGATGTGGGGCTCTTCAGATTTATAAAACAAAGTTTCCTATTAGTCCCGATTCTTTATGTTGTAGTAGTGAAAGCCTGGGGTTATCACATCTCCCACAAGGTAAGTCGGGGCCCTATTAAAGGCATTCCCCTTTTAGAGCAGGGAACCAAATAACCACTAAATGTCACTTTGAAAATGACTATTTTCTCACCATCTTTGAAGAACAAGAATCCATGGCAAAACATGATGGATTGCCTTTAGATTTTTACGAGGTCTCAAGTTCCAAAATCTAGTGGACTAAAATGCAATGCTACAAGCAATAACTTTCAAACATTCCTACCCAGTTTGTTGGGAAAGGTTGGGTTTCGATTCAACCTGAAAAAAAATTTAAGTTGCTTGGCATCATGTTCACCTTTCGATCTTCTCCCAAGGATATTTGGGAGATGGTCATTCAACAAGTTAAGAGGATGATTACAAAGCAACTGACCAAGCCCATAGCTTTAGCTGAAAAATTCTAGATATGCATGAAAATATTTGTGTCCACTTATCTGTGTTATTCCTCTTATTAGGTCCCTTCAACCAACGCCTACTAGCAACTCGAGAAATCTCTGTGTAGCTTTTTCTAGGCCAATATTGATCAAGTCAACGACTTCCACCAAGTTAATTGGAATTTGTGGTGTACTCTTAGTGACTTGGAGGTATTGGGATTATTAAGACTCGTACTAAAGCCTGTGATGTCCTGTCCCCAAGATTAGGCCAGCAGGGAGTGACTTAGTAGTCTATATGTTACCGTAGACTATAGTCAGGCACAAACAGGGAACCAGATGGAGAAATAAGGAGGAATTAAGGCTAAACNGCCTTTTGAGCTAAAGAAGGAGGAAGACACACTAAGGCCTAGGTTTACTACACCTTAGTGAGTCGTCTTCCCCTAGGGTTGATAGGTTGAAGCCTTGCCTTAGCAACACTTCAACCATCATATCCCTCTTGTCTTTGGCCCTACCATCATCATACTATCCCTTCAACTTTTGCAGCTATTTGACTCCATTTTCCCTAATAACGCACTGATCTAAGACCTCCCATGCTTGAGTACCTTGATCACAAACTTCAAACAACCAATACCTTGAACAATTGCTAACATCTTCTAACCCTAGCCTTGATTAACCTACTAACTCTAACGCTGCCATTATCCATTTGAGTTATATTTATACTTTGCAACATTTTAATCCTTTTATGAGCAATTGAAAGATTGGCTAGTCGTTGCTTCAGATGAATGTTGGTATTTGACATTGATGATAAATCATTATTGGTCATTGTGAAGCTTCTTTAGCATTTATTGTGAAGTGATATATTGTAATCATTGCTATTGTACATCATTGATTTGCTTCATCAATATTATCTGTCAATTGTTTTATATCAGAAAGTCCCTGATTATATGAAGTACTAACCAGCAAGCGATCTTGCACATATATAGTTTTCTTGTTGCTTTGTTCCAGGCAGGTACACTTCTGGTTATCTTTATCTTTATTGGCTGTTTAGCCGAACCTTCTGATCAGTGGTGACTTGTGAGGGGGAACTTTTACTTGGCCATAAGCCTTTGCCTTCTCAAAACCCCAGGTCACCGGGGACATCTCCCCTGGGCCTACCACCCTAAACAGAAGGAGCTATCCTATCGAGGTGACAGTGGTAGGATAGTCTCCAGTTTCGCCAGTTTGCCTTTCTTTCACCTTCCTTTACTTCCACCTTCCTTTACTTCCAAGTACAAACTGTGCGATAACACACCCTACTTGACAGGGCCCCACAATCCACTCAGAAACAAATTTTTGGCTGAGTTTCCTAAGTTAAACTTAGGCTAATAAAAGTTCAGCTGTCCTAGGTAAGTTTAATGTCCTATGGATGCCTTGGACACTAGGCAACTGCATGGACACCTTCTGCTGCCATAGTTTTAACAACGACCCCATACACATGTATTTACACTCAGTCTTTTAATTGGGCATTGTGCCGTTTTGGCACTGTGCACTAAGGAGTATACAATCCATTCATCTCCGGCGATACACAGTGCCAATAACCTACGGCCAGAATCGAGCATTAGCATTTGCTCTGTAGTGCTTGTTTGATGTTGAGCATATAGATATACAATACATACAACTGTTTGAATGCTAGGTTTGACACTTCAGTAAACGGAGGCAGAATGTGACTAATTGCTGTGGAGTGCCTTGTCTGTGTTTACACAGCAAAGAGAGGTTGATCCATTGCTAACAATCAAAGCAGAATTCACTTGAATTTGTTGACAGGCATTGTTCTCGGTACATACATTCAGTTGGTGCATTGTTCATAGAATTGCTTGAATAGATTTTGTGTGGCAAAGAATTGTACAGCAGATTTATAATTGGTGTTGCGAATGCATATTCAAGAACAGAGTATGCATATATCTCTTGCATGATAAGAATGATTGTTTAAGTAGCTTGAGAACAGATTTTGAGGGCTGAGTATGCACGTTCCAAAAAAACAGAGTTGCAGAGTGTAATGTGAATTTAGCATTGAGTCCGAATCTGAGAACAGAGCGTTCATTTCGGTGAATAGCAAACAGAGAACAAAAGCCTTGAAATCGATTCTGAACAGCGTGATGGGAAAGAATTAAATATATTTTCCACATAGATCCTATGTTGGTGAAACATGTGGGCTATCAGTCCCTCGTTTATTGATCAGCAGAGAACTCCCGCTACTACCATATTCTAATATTTGGACTATAATTTTCTTGGATAGAGGCCCACCATAATATAATTATATTTTTTCTAATAACAAAAACAATTAGAGAAGACTAACATTTAGTAGCAAACATTTCTTTCTGGTTCCAAGAAGAAGAAATGTGAAACCACTTTCCTCACCTGATCACTACGAATGAAATTATCAACTGTCAAAAGGCTTATTACCATAGAAATAAAGCAAATTGGCTTCTATATCATTCAGTGGAGAACATCTTCTATGTGTGATTCGACAGCTAAAAAAGATTATTCAACAAGAGACAGCTTGACGATTGAAAATTAAAATTGCAATTCTTCCCTAATTTGATCCCCAAGACCTAGGTTATTACTTGTCAAATGGATTCCCTTAAAGGAGAAAATGTTACTTCTATTTTTCCTTATATGCAAAGTCACATAGTTCATGTTTGTCCTTGAATTCAGTGACAATGAAATTTTTAATGCAAAGAATAATATGATAAAATTCACTATCGAATTCAACTTAAGAGAATTTAGTAAATTTTGTTATAGCTTTATATATTCAAACAAAAATTAAATTCAAATATTTCTATAACTTCAAATTTAATTCAAAGAAATTACTCAAATTTTATTATAACTCCATATCTTCAAACAAAAGACAAATTCAAATGTTTTTTATAACTTCAAAATAGATCCAAAAATATTTCAAATTAGATGTTTAAGACTGTTTTTATAACTTCAAATAGATCCAAAAATATTTCAAGATAGATGTCTAAGAATGCAAACATATGTTAAAGTATCATCTATGTTAAAAAGATGTGTGATTTGTTTTTTTAATTAAAAGAATTTTAAAATATATACAACATCAAAAAACAGTAATCTTAATGATGTTTATCCCAATTTGGAAAAACAACAATTGTCTGGCCAATTTGATTCACCATTAAATTGTGAGTGCTTGGAGAAATTCATTTTTTATAAAAAAAAATGCGGACTGTTGCAATTAAGCTTATACTAAATGCCTACACTAAATATTGCATTATATTGAAGGAATGTTTATAATTGGCAGAGAAAAATTTTGTTGGACAATTTAAAAAAAATCATTGATAATAGTTTTATTTGGCAATTTACATAATTAACAGAGAATAGTTTTGTTGGAGCAATTTGTTAAAAAAAATAAAAAACTAATCATAGTTTGGTTCGGTAATTTAAAAAAAAAATATCACTTATAATAGTTTTGTTCAGCAATTTAGGCAAAAAAAAATCACCGATAATAGCATAAACCCGTATCAAACTAGTTGAAAAGATAAAGCTGCTTACCGGATCGTTTGATAACAAATCCAAAGACGCTGGAAAGCCATATGTAACCAAGGTCTGATTCAAATACTTTATACAATGCTCCAAATTGTTCACATGCGCAAATGTATATTCTCTGCAAAAGCATTAAAATAGGCCGAAGATACAGATGCAATTCACCACAGTAGAAAGAGAGAAATAGAGACATTATGTGGAGAAACAGAGGTAAATGTGCTGTGTGTTGGAAATGAGTCAAGAAAACAAATTATTTTGGCCGGGGAACAATGAAAAGTAAGCCACTGCAGGTGGTGAGTTCGAGTCGAAGAAAGTGAAATGTGGTCCAGAAGAGGACGATGTTTACCCTAGACCGTATCCGAGCTCCATTGAAGACTGCAGGGTCAAAAGAGAAGCATTTATTTGTTAAAAAATAGGAAGTTGCACGAAAAGGAAAAATCAAAAAGGTAAAGAGAAATGCAAGTATTAAACATTTGCAAGATTACCCTCAGATCCGCTTCCGTGTCACTCATTCCCATTCTTTAATTCCAGGGTTTAAGATTCGAAAGAAGTCGCGTGATCGAAACCAGGGGAATGCAGACAAAAGCAAATGTCGGGGATTGCCTGCCACGGGAGCTGAGGATAATGCCTGGTGAGCGGGGAGCCCGGATGATAGAAAAAGGCGAGGCGAATAGAAAATGAGAAAAGCTAGTTCATGGCGCCAGTACAGAAAGCAGGCTAGCCAAAGGGAGTAAAATATTAAAAAAATTAATATTAATTTTTGCAAATTGGAAAGGCGAACGTGTTACTGTAACGTAATAAATAATTAATATTGATTAATGCAAATTTGAAAGGCGCCTCTTACGACCGTGGCACTGGAATGCGCGGTAACATGATCTTGGCGAGGTTCTCACGTGGAACCCTGAGTCCGAAGGCCTCGTGGGCGCGGACGATGCTTATATCTTTAAATCATTGTTGTCATTTTTTTTTTAAGGAATCTGACAACATAACAATCGATTAAGTTATTTTTTTTAATTAATTAAATGAATTTTTATTTTTTTTATTAAAATTGATATATATTTTATTAGGAGTCCCCGATGTGTAGGATAGTTGGTGACGGAGTCATTGTTGTCATTTTTATTTTAAGGAATCTGACAACATAACAATCGATTAAGTTATTTTTTTTAATTAATTAAATGAATATTTTATTTTTTTTTATTAAAATTGATATATATTTTATTAGGAGTCCCCTAGGTGTAGGATAGTTGGTGACGGAGTGTGTTGTTAAGGCGCTCCGTGATGTTAAAGTTATTGGTTCGAAACCTGCTGGGACAAAAAATCCAACCATGTTTAAGAGTTGGTGTAGCTCAAGCCTCCCCAAGTGTTGGAGTTTCTTAACCATAGTCCCACATGTCACAGAAAAACTAACAAACAAACCAAAAGATATGTATTTTAATTTAATTTAATTTTTATTGTAATAATTCTTTATAATAAAATAGTAGTGAAAGTTATTTCAACTGATTATGAGAAAGATTTGAAATTTATGGTCGAGTGATGAGTTGGGAGGGGTTCAATTTTTTTATCTCCATGAAATTAGGCTATGTAATATTCGGCAAAAATTTCCTTATAAAAATATTCGGCAATATAAAAATATAGCACTAATAATAAAAATATTTCATTATTTATGGTCATAATTGTAACCATAAGAGAATCCTTAAATGATAATATCACAATCTTCATAATAAGTTTATGCCCATTTAGATGGTAAGGTTATGCCGGGGTAATAAAACTTCCAATTATGATATGAGATAGAGAATAACGAGAAGTCAAAAAGGGGGTGCTCAAAGAAGATGTATGATGTAGGGATTTGCATTTCATAGCTATTTTTCATATTGAATAGGGTTTGGGTGTATATAATGTTTTATAAAAAATAAAAAAAATTATATTGTGTATTAAGATTATTTACAAAATGTATTTTAATGGACAGATAAAATTAGGTGAGTTTTAAAGTGAAAATAAATTATACTATAAAAATATTTCCTTATAATAGTAATAGTAGTCATTATTGAATGTCGTATAGATAACGACCACATGTAAATCATCAAATTTATTTGGTGTAAGAAGGAGAGGAAAGGATATTTTTAAGTCGTAGAAACTATTATAAGATTGCATACATATCGTATTCAATTGTTTATTAGTGTGTTTATGTTCATTGTTTATTTATACCCACACAACACGTCCCAGAGAAGAGGAGGGGGAGGTCGTGCAATTATACATATTCATTTCTCAACCAATCAAATATTATGATGGTAGGAAGGTCACTACCTCTATAGACACCCCAATTGGCATAAGGATCATGGTATGTTGGGGACTTATATGTTATCATGGACTAGATTTTGCTACCAATGTGAGATAGCACACAAGAGGTTATGCGATTTTTAAGTCGTAAAAACTATTCCAAAACATCAATGCACGACGTATCATATTCATTAGCACAATAGATCCACTTAAACCTCGCATGGCCATATTCTCACCATGGAGATTACTTGTAACAAAAAGAATTAAACAGAAAAACAATGTCACATAAGACATAATATAAAGACACAACATAACATTTAAAATCGTCTACTCATTCTCATTGAGAAAAATAACTTATTACATATCCTCTAGAATATCTCATACTTGCAAATCTAATTGGCTATGTATATGCTTCACTTACTTTTGTAGATCAATCACATTGTGTGTGCTTCACCTATGCACATGGTATGCATCTTAGAGTCTCCTTCTTGCCTCTAAGATAATCAACTTACACAAATATTTTTGCCCTTTTGTACTCCTCTTCTTCAAGCATCCAATCACTTCAGTAGCCCACTCTCATTTCTCTAGTTTGAAGCCACTCCTTGCTTCCCTCTCCTTGAGACTAGTTTTCTCTAACTCGGAGCTAAGTTGTTAACTTTATTTCAACGAAGCCAACATTTTTGTGTTGCACTGCTTTATAGTCCATCAGCATAACTCTTGAGCTTCTATTAAACTCAATTGCTTCTTTGCAACAATATATCTTCACATTTTCTTAGCTCAACTTACTTTTTTTGTGAAATGCTTCTTATATTTACAAGGAAATATTTACTAGACCACACTTCCATGAACTAACTCAACTTAATTGCATTAACAATCTTTTGACATCTTACACTTGACTTGTCATCTTTCATTTTACACATCACCTTCTTCTTTCCGATGTGCATGCTTTTATACACATTTTGTTTTTATGCATGCCATTATTCTCTACACGACTCTATAAGCACTTCTCATTCTTTGCACTCGCTTTGTCAATGACTCTTTGCACTATTTCATGTGGAGTCTCATCATGTACAGCCTGAGTAGGCCTAATGGTTAAGAACATGTGTTTCCTCCTAAGAGGTCACATGTTTAAATCCAGAGGGGATAGGGTATGTACATCATTGTAAACTTTAGCAGTAAAATCGTTGCATGGAGGGGATACCTTGTCCCACAAAAAGGGGTCTCATACACCAATTTGATGTCTAGCTTAGTCGTGATGATGTTATTATTATTATTATTATTATTAAACTTTAGAATAATTCAATATAATTGCATCATTCAATCAATACAATGAGATGGTGTTCAAAGCTTTGTTAGTAATTCTCTACAACTTTGGACGGCATAGTCTTCATTTCTTATATTTTTTATACTCTTACTTTTTTATTTTAAAGTAATTAACAAATACGATTAAATGTAATTAATTAACAAGGACATAGTCTGAATTGTCACCCTCTTTCGTAGCGATGTAACCGTCCCTTCTTTATATTATTATTTATTATTTATATGGAGCATTTATTCTCATATCACGAGAATCATTCAATTTTATTAAATATTATTTATGTGTAACTTTGGATGTGATATTTATGTGTGCTTTTTCCTTTTTGTTGTGATGGTTCATATTTTGAAGATGACCCTCCAAGATATATACAAATCAATCAAACATCATAATTATTAGTCCTGCCATGGGACTATAACAATGAGTTTGTTTTTGATGTGACATTGATGTGACATTAATTTGTTTTTGACCATAAATTTGTGTATGCAATGTAATGTTTAACATAGGAAAACAAATATATATTTTTTGATATGATAAAAATATTTTTGGTTGATAGAATTGAAGTGTTATTGCTCCCTTCACCTCTTTCAATATGTAGAATTAATTACATAATCAATGAATTTCACCCATCACCACATCTAAATATAAAAAGTTGTACTATGTATTTATTATTATGTATTATTATATTTATATTATATTTATTATCTAATATATTATTTATTATTATATTTATATTATATTTATGAATATTATAGTTCCATTCAGGTTGCGGTTCATTATACATTTTGAATAACAAACAACCCACAATTATTATCTTTTGACAAAAAATATTCATTACTTGTGCATTTAGTTATATTAAATTTCATTGTTCAACATGTATTTCTCAACTAACTCGGCAGGCACTGTGTTGTCATGCAACCCTTGTTACATATTGCAACAAGTACTCGATGTCTTTGTACATGGTTGTAGACCAATCCATTCCAATCCAATATAGGGAGAGTTGTTGTAGTCAAATTTTCAAGATCAAGGAGATGTTAAAATCAAACTACCAATAAATCTATCACTTGTTATCCAAATTTTAGTTGTTGTAGTCAAATTTTCAAGATCAAGGAGATGTTAAAATCAAACTACCAATAAATCTATCACTTGTTATCCAAATTTTACTTACATCCATACAAAATAGCAAGGTCATTCTTGCCCATTCTACCAACTCGATAAGCTCAAGCTAACAAGTTGTTGAAACAACAAGGAACTAACTTAGGTTAAGGCCTAATCGATAGGATGGGAAGAAAGACCAACACATGTAGAGAACTTATTCCTCTTTTGCATTTTATTGGCAACATGGAATATTAATAAAAATCCCTAAAGTATTGTTAATCCTTTATACACACTTGAATTTTGGAGTTTGTTTAACATGTTATTGTATTGATTTGCTTGATTTTACAAATCGTTGTTGCCATGTTTTTTTAAGGAAATCTTTGTGGAAAATCTTCCAAGTACTTCCACATGGTCCATGCATGGTAAACGGGGTGAACCGTCAGCCTTGATCGGGGAGCCTAGCTCTGAGGGGATTAAGAGAGGTGAACCAGTGACCTCCCCAACTTTGGAGGAGAGATCTCACATCCGGCTCATGACCATTTGAGCTAACCCTCCGGGCTAAATCTGCATGATCATATACAGATCTATAGAGGTAGTTAATTTAATAATGTAGAGGATAAAAATGAGAGGAATTTTTTTTATTGTAGAAGCTATTATAAGACACTACAAGATAGACATATCCTATAATTTTGTCTATTTTGATTTATCTTCATGGTGAAAATGATGCATATGAGTGTTTGAGTGTGGTTGTTCATATGGATAAATCTACTTTTAATTTGGCTTTTCAGGGCTCTACAATAAGGTCCACCTAGAAATTCCAAGTTTTGATATTTATTATGTGCATTATGGTATGGCTAAAAGAAAGAACAATGAGATGAGTGTGTCCAACGACAATATCGTACTTGCGACTATAAGAAACATTTAAAATAACAAACACAAATATGATAAGAATGACACCAAATCGAGAAATAAAATTGATTATGAGATAAGGAGAAAAGTATTAATTATAAAGAAAAGTGTTAATATTTTAAATATTGAAGTTTTATTTAACACAAGTAACCTTTTCGCCCATATGGGGTGATAGGGACATGTACCACACAAGTTGGGAGGACATGAGGCGATGGGAGAGCAAGGGACAATTGTGAGGGTGATAGCCCAAGGCCAACACTCAAAGAGGTTTATGAGACTAGATAGTTGAGAGGCCTTGAAGATGGCCCTATACCTACATCAAAGGAGCATGTACCTCACACTCAAAGAGATGATTAAGGCCACACAAGACAATTTTTTTAGGGCATCATGGCCTTTACTGGTTTTGGTCCTATGTCGTTTGATTGGGAGAGGTTATAAAATCATTGGAATGGAGATAATGGATTCCATCACCCACCATTTGAGAAGTCGCCATTGCTTTGTCTGCAAAAGTAGCATGGATGTTAGCAACCTAAATTCCTCCTCCACTACTTGCAGGCCTATGCATGGGGACCCTAGTGACTCTAGTGATCAAAAGGTGTCACTAGGGGAAGAAAAACCCAGGAAAACCAATAGAGAAATACATCCAAAGGCTTAGAGCATGAGGGGAAAATCCCCAACACCTCCACATAGAGAGCTCGTGGTTACCAAACATTTGGTAGAGGGGCTTGAGTCTAGGCATAAGTCAACAACTATGAAATAGTTGGAAGAGCTAAAAGATAGGGTCAACAAGCAAAGGCACAACACCATGAGTCAAACCATGGATAGAGAGATGGAGAACCTAGTCCCAAAACACAGGTATCTCATGCAACTAGTCAAATTTCCCAATTTAAAAAAAAAATGTCGACATGAACTAGCATACCCAGGAGATGATTCCATGTAGCGTGGACAAGAAGATTGAGCAAGACATCCCTCCCTTGGAGCACACCCTAGACATCCTTTAATTGTTCGATGATACGTATGACCCCCCCCCCCAAGAAGAAACATGTGCCCTACAAAGTTTTCCTACATGCTCAAACTCTAAACAAGCTCGTGGCTATGCAACAACAGAGGAGAAACAAGTGTTACCATCTGGGTGCACCCTACACATCCCATCTCCTTCGATGATGAGGAAGCTTGACTGGGGTTTGCTAATATTTTTTTATATAGTGTTAGTCATGGTAGGTCTAGGTTTAAGTTTTGGAATTCAATGTCAATGATTATAGTTATTAACATCCACTAAGTCCAACTTTGGTCTATCAGACCTTCAAAAAAAGGTAAGGAATTACTTGGTTTGTTTTATAATTGTATTTTTGTGCTAAAAAGGCTTTAAGAGAAGCATTCCCAAATCACCATGGTTTTGATGAGTTAAAAGGTTAGGAAAGTTGATATTGTAACAAATATTTTGAAATTAAGATCTAACGTGGGGGTACAGGATACATTCTAGGAGAAAGTGGTTTTCATCTTCAACCCTCTCAGTGTCACAAAGATGACAAATTATATTGACCCATGACATTTTAGGAATTTTCAAACACCATTTGTCACTATGGAGCTCGTGAGATTTTGTTCTTATTTCAACAATGTTGATTTTCTTTTTAATGCTAGTTAAAAAAGATAGATACTTTTGATCTTCTAGATTAGGGTTGATCACCTCCTTGTAGCATCTTAATTTTCTTTTATCCTACAATTCTTTATCACACCATAATTTCTCCTTAAATTTAGATGTAATAATATTTTTAATATTATCGTTATTTTGTAGAGTGACCTCTTCCTCGAGTCCCCAATGACTTGGTCAAGACATGGCATCTTTTTGCCAATCCCCCTTGAGCCACAAGTGTTTTCTAATGGATATTAAAGAAATCTTACGAAGCCTCGTCTTTAATGTTGTTTATCTTGTTCTTGTATGTTAGGGACATAGTCACAGACATGCTCTCATTGGGGGAAAGACTTGCTTCTACGAGGTAGATAAGATAGGGTGCGTTGCCTTTAATTTTAAGATTATAACTTATAAAATGCTTTCGGATTAACTCTATCTTTCTCCATGATTCTCTAGAGATGTTGCATCCATGAACCCCACAACCATATGAGATTATATGAGTGATGAGAGTCTCAAAGAGGAGTTACTTATTTTCCAAAGCTAAAGGTTGTCTTATTTACAGTTATTTTCAAGGGCATAACAAGCTTCCCACCATCTATTTACCCTTTTCTCAATGCTATAGTTCCAATCAAGCTTATGATGAAGATAAATTCAAAGATATTTGTATTGAAGTCACTTCCTTCAAACTATTGTTGTCATAAATGAAATTAATGTAAGTGATTTTTTTGCATTTAATTATCGTGACCTTTGTTTTGTTAGTGTTAACAGTCATTTATGTGTTGGAGTATAGATACTTGAGATTTTTTACTTGCTTGTCGAGATCATAGGGATGTCTCATTGTTGGCCCTTGACCAAGTTTTGGGAGATCCTTGGTCAAGTTGACCTATTTTGAGACTTCGACAGCCTGTCGAAGGCGGAGCGCAAGACGAAGCAGAGATCGCGGGATCTCGACCCCTTTTTGGGTCCTTTTTTTGGGATTTGGGATTATGTAACGGGTACGGGGATGTCGGCCCATGGGTTTACCCATGTTTAGGCCTGTTTTGTAAAGTATAAATAGATGTCTAGGCAATGTAAGGAGAGGCATCTATGTGATGTTAGGCCAATGTGCTAAGTGCTAGTGATCGATCTATGTGATCAAAGGATTGTAAAGTGCTTTGTGCATACTATGTGAGACTTGCAGAGCTGAGTGCAAGTGGTTGTAGAAGGCTTAGTGTTGTATCCTAGCTCAGGGAAGGAGGATCTGGCGAGGTGCGCGCAGATCTCATGTCCAATGTGGAGTAGGGTTTTGAGATTTGTGCATGTAACTGATTAACAGAAGATAATAGAAGAGAAGAAGAGTTGGTGGATGTAGCCCCAGGGTGGGGGTGAACCACATATATGTTGTGTTGCTCTGCTTTATGCAATGTGTTGATGTGCTTATATGTTAATGTGCTTAGTGCTTTGCTATAGATAGATAGATCCATTGATTCTTTGTGCTTAATGATGTATATGGATGTTAGATCTGACTTATATACACATGTTTAGTGCTTGAAATTGTTAGGATACAATCTGTCATGCTAAGTGTTGTTAGATGCTAGATCTGGTTGAATACTGCGATGCTATGTAATTAAGGTTTAACTGTGTTGTAACTAAGAACTGGATATTGATGAATGTTAACTGTTGAGTGTTATGTTAAGTGTTAGAATCACAGATCTATGTCCTAGCTAAGGTTGCAGACACCTGAGTCCTACAACCACCCCTACCTCTACCTCGGTTGACACTTCATCTACTTCGCAGGTGTTGTCGAAAGGGCTGATAGTTAGGGTTTTGTTGGTGTGTTGTTGTAGTGTTGAACCCTGGGTTTGCCCTTGTGCCAACAAACGGTTCTGTTGCCGGGACCTGAAACTGTGATTGTTGGGAACTGAGGAAGAAGAAGCTTTGTGCAAAGATCCAACCTGAAACTGTGATTGTTGGGAACTAAGGAAGAAGAAGCTTTGTGCAAAGATATGACCTGGAATTGTGAAAGCTCTGTGCATATATCTATCGCCCTAGTGCACATGTGGAAGCTCCGCGTATATATCTATCAGCTCATGCGAATTACTCTACTTAGTTTGAGAAGCTCAGTGCTAAAGAAAAGAAGTCCGACAGAAAAGAGGTAAGATCCGGAAGCTTTATACCGATAAAGGTAAGAATATGAAAAGTTCTAAATTTTAAAGCTTTGTGCTCAGAGAAGTAAGATAAGTGTAAATTTTGTTTCTAAAGTATGGGATCTAGGTATGTTTGATAGATTTTGTCCTAGCTTGGAAACTAGGCACTAATAGATTAAAGAAGGTTTGACACAAGCGATCTTACAAGAATAGTGAAAGATATGTTATACCTATGCATAGAAAAGATTTTTTGGACTAACAAATGGATGCGTGATCCTAGAAATAATTGTTTGTTGTTATTACTTTTGATCCTAGCGCCAGCATGTGAAAAGTCAGAATCATTTAAAAGAAAGAGAGGATTAACCCTCTCATACAAATAAGTAAAACCGGGACAATCTTACAAGGAATGCCCCGAGAAGACCTAGTTGTCTCTTTGTTGCAAAGCTATGGACTGATGAAGTATTGATTTCCCTAGAATGATTTTTAAGCTTGAAGGAATGAACATGAGACAAGAAAACCCTAAGGCAACTCCAAAACTACGATTATGGCAGAACCCTGAAAAGAATCAGAGAAAGTATTACTAATAAAGACACCTCGAATGACCACTCGACATGTCAACCTATTAGAGATCTTCAAAGAAAATAATGCATTGAAGAAGAATAGACTTCACATTGGACTGCGGTTCTAGATGAGGAAACACCTGCGAATATGAACGAAAGAACTTGGGAAGCTATAGGAAGGCATGTTATGATTCCTTAGAGTGATATGACTATTCAAAGGAAAGCCGATAAACTCTATGTGGAAAGCTCACCCGCATACCTATGAATGCCAATGGACTGAACAGGAGGATTTCAAGATTGTTAAATTTATCGAGAACAACACCCCATTTACCATGTTAATAAGAAAACCTTAGATTGACAGAGACCCGTGCCGTATGAAGGAAGAATAAGCCTTAGAGCAGTAAGAAACAAGAGTTAAAAGATTTCATGACTCAGGAAGGATCGACACTTGATTGAAGAACATAAGAACAGATCGAAACTATTTAACACCAGAGACCTTGATGTTGAAGTTGCAAGAACACTAAGACCCACATAAGATTGAAGTACCTGTCCCAGATAAAGAAGAAGTATCACCCTCAAATCTTAGGAAAGAATCTCAACAAATAAGTTATTTGCCAAAAGCGATAAGAATCAAATGGAAAAAGGAATTCGAGATGAAGCTCACTGGAAAAAAAAATAGAAAGTTAAGTAAGAAGAAATACAAGATCGAAATTTATGTATGTTCCGAGGAACTTCATACAGAGGAAATTTTGCAAATCGAGCTCTCACGGATAACGTAATCAACGCCACATAGCACTTTGCCGTGGTGAGTCAACCGATAACCGAAAGTTAGTAAGGAAGAACTAACCCGCTGTGTCACCCATCAAGCACCCTTGCTGTGGAAGTGCATGGAAGGTCACGATGAACCGGGGAAGTACTTAGTTAACCTATTGGAACTAGACCGCTGAAGCGCATGATCAGGGTTATGAATTTCGTTTTAGTTGGCTCCTAATCCTCATTGTATTTGTTTCCTGGGAGATGTTGTAAGGTGTGACCTTCCTAGACATAGAGACATTCTAACCACTTGCTGTGAAGTTTGCTACCCCTTTGCATTCAAGGATATGAACAAACAAAATTTAATGTTGTGTTTCATACATACTACATCCAACTAAAGGGAGCCATTGAAGTTGAGCCTCAGATGACTCCAAACACATTACAAATTTTCCGACCACTGATGAAGTTCAATCCAGATTGGCACTTACCATTACAAAGGCGAAAGGGTGATGAACATAAAGAGCAGGTCCAGTCATATTATAAGATTATATAAGAAGACCTTGAGGAGATCAATGGCGAAATTGGTTCATCGACCTTATCCCCGCCAACTCGGGCAGTAGATATCTAATCTTGATAGCCCGCAGGACACTCATAAAGAACATAATACAATCAGAACCAGCAGAAGGAATAAGACCAAAGAATTCCAAAACTTAAGAAGCACATCAGAGAAGACTGCTTCAGTATCACCTAACCAAGGGGGTGATGATGAAGTAGAAGTTGAAAAGAAGCCAGGCAAAGTAACACCACCTAGAGACGAGGTTGACCCCTTGAAGAAGAGGAAGGTTTCCAAATATTCTTCCCTAAGAAATGAAAAGCCACCATGACCAAGATGCGATTGTCCTCAATTCCTCCATGATTTTGACTTCACTCATAGCAAACAATAACGCCTTTCCACCGAAATACCGAGAAAGCCAGCTGCCAGAAGAAATGGGCGATAGAATTGGAGTTGAACCCGAGGGTACATCAAGCCCTTCACCCGTACCTAATGAACCTAATCGCGACCCTACCATCGAGAGAACCGTATTGGGAGATGAGCCAACCCAACCTCGTCAACTAGCCTATACAAACAAGCTCATCTTCAATGAGCACAAGAAGAAACGTAGTGCCACCGTGCCTTGAAGCAAGTGCAAGGCGCACTCGTAGAAAACGCACGTCAGAACAAGAAAAGATTTCTCTCTAAGCGAAGTTCGATAAAGAAAAAGCACATGCAAGATGGAAAAGAACAAATACTGGCAGAGCAACTCGAATTGAAAGAAACGATCACCGTGAGCACTTCGCTCCGTGATAGTCTTAGAAACAAAGGCAGAGGACCGAGTCACAAACCAAGTAGAGAACCGCTATTATCCAACGTACTACAATAACGATAGCATAATTTAGAGCTACGACAGCGTCTCGACTCACATGATGTAAGGGATCAAAGAGAAGCAACCGCCAGGAGAGCAGTTGAAAGGATAGCGAACTTCCAGCGGAATGCAAGCAACCGAGTGATCGAGGTGCTCAGATGTATGAGCAACTCATTGAGAACCCATAATTATAGGCACTAGAGTCACGCCTCCAGAAGAAAAGCAACAAGCGTATTGGCCACAGTACGCTTGAATCCTCGCTAGTTGTGGAAAGATTGAAGCGATCCCAAGAGCAACGCATCGCCCAATAGCGATCCACACTATCCTATCCAGAGCAGAGTTATGGAAGTAACTCAAAGGCTCCAACCTTTACAAGATAAGGCTTACCAATTGTTCACAGAGGTTGAAGGTCGAGGAGCAGAACTCGAGTAGGTTGTCACTGCAGCTGAACAATGCCTAGAAGGACCTGTCAACGACGCAGTCATCCAAGAACTTGCAGAACAAGAGATCGTAACACAACAACAAGTCGAAGAAGCTCTAGCCACGCTCAAGGCTTTTGAAGCAGAACTACTCATACCAGAGTGACTCGGGATGAGTCACAGGTGAGTGTTGGGGGCATGTTGTCCCTTGACCAAGTTTTGGGAGATCCTTGGTCAAGTTGACCTATTTTGAGACTTCGACAACCTGTCGAAGACGGAGTGCAAGACAAAGCAGAGATCGCGGGATCTAGACCCCTTTTTGGATCCTTTTTTTGGGATTTGGGATTATGTAACGGGTATGGGGATGTCGACCCATGGGTTTACCCATGTTTAGGCCTATTTTGTAAAGTATAAATAGATGTCTAGGCAATGTAAGGAGAGGCATCTAGAGGCATCTATGTGATGTTAGGCCAATGTGCTAAGTGCTAGTGATCGATCTATGTGATCAAAGGATTGTAAAGTGCTTTGTGCATACTGTGTGAGACTTGCAGAGCTGAGTGCAAGTGGTTGTAGAAGGCTTAGTGTTGTATTCTAGCTCGGGGAAGGAGGATTTAGCGAGGTGCGCGTAGATCTCCTGTCATATGCGGAGTAGGGTTTTGAGCTTTGTGCATGTAACTGATTAACAGAAGATAATAGAAGAGAAGAAGAGTTGGTGGACGTAGCCCTAGGGTGGAGGTGAACCACGTATATGTTGTGTTGCTCTGCTTTGTGCAATGTGTTGATGTGCTTATATGTTAATGTGCTTAGTGCTTTGCTATAGATAGATAGATCTGTTGATGCTTTGTGCTTAATGATGTATATGGATGTTAGATTTGACTTATATACATATGCTCAGTGCCTGAAATTGTTAGGATCTGATTTGTCATGCTAAGTGTTGTTAGATGCTAGATCTAGTTGAATACTGCGATGCTCTGTAATTAGGGTTTAACTGCGTTGTAACTAAGAACTGGATATTGATGAATGTTAACTATTGAGTGCTCTGTTAAGTGTTAGAATCACAGATCTATGTCCCAGCTAAGGTTGCAGACACTTGAGTCCTACAACCACCCCTGCCTCTACCTCGGGTGAGACTTCATCTGCTTCGCAGGTGTTGCCGAAAAGGCCGGTAGGTAGGGTTTTGTTGGTGCATTGTTGTAGCATTGAACCTTCTGTATGCCCATGTGCCAAAACTCACCATAAGAAAAATATCACTAGCATAAATAAGAAGGATGACGACTATTCCAGCTAGAGTAATGTCGCCCAACATGCTTTTTCCAAACAATTCTCTAACTTGTCGATGTAGATGCCAAAAAGGGAAAGGGACATGGGACAACCTTGCTCAACTCCTGTATTACAATTAATTTCTCCTAACCAACCATCAATGTTTCCAATCTTCGCAATAACGTTCTCATGCAACCATATTGCAACAACTATCAACTCGAGAGGAACTTTTAGCTCTTTTGATCTATTCCAAAGGTTAGTTATGGGCATTGTCTCAAACACTTTTCTAAAGTCAACATAACAACACAAGGGATTGGTTTTATTATTGCAACACTCCTCTACAATGATCCTAAATGTAACAAAGTGGCCCACAATTGAATGATAGCTACTAAATTCGACTTGGGATTTAGCTCTTTTACCTTGGCGTTCTAGCCACACGCTAATCTTATTTTCTATAATATTTTCATATCACTTGGCTAAAAGAGGGGTAATCATAATATTCTTATAATTAGAGGGATTGGTTTTATCTCGACTTTTAAAGATAGAAGCAATGAGGTTATTAGTCCATGATTTACGGAAACCTTGCTTGACTGATAGATTGAAGAGCTCATGAAAACGAGGGATGAGGATAGGCCCTTCAATTTTTAGAATTTTTGTGTGATAACCTTCGATGTCCTTAGCTTTTGCATGTCGCTTAACCCCAAACTCAGTGTCTTCCAAAGAAAAACTACAACCTCTGTAGAAAGGGTTTGAATGTTGTCCATGATATCAAGGGATTTGTAAAAACATTTAAGGTAGGAATTCCAATCCCTCAAGGGAATCATATTGTTTTCTTTAGTTTTATGAGTTAGAATTTCCCTCCATAATTTCTTAGGATCTAGCTTAGAGATTTGTAAAAACTTCTCTTGCTTTCTATTTATATAATACATTTTTTATTCGTCTAATTAAGGATTTGTACCTATTTATCTCGATGGATTTCAGGAACTCGTTAGATGCATCCCCAGTGGCTTTTCTAATAGTTTTACACTCTTTATCATACCACGGGTTGGTTCTTCAAATTTCCTTTTTACGAAACACTTTAATAGATAACTTGTTAATGGAGGGAGCAATGGACTTGCCCATGCAACTCATTATTGGAAGACTTCATATGTCCATCTAAGTACTAATATTGACAAATAGATAGTCCTAAAAACTACTTGGTATGTTTTCTTGTTTAAATGTCTATTATATTTTTGTTGCTATGTCTACAAGTAGATTTGTAAAACCTATTTTGAAATTATCTAAAAGGTCAACCAAACCTTTGGGATTCTCTCAACAAGTTTGTAATCTATTTTTGTGTGTATCTAAAGAAAGTTCCTACTCTTCCCAAAAAAACATAAACAACCTTTTACTAAACATAGATAACAATTAAAACACTAAGATTAAATATATTTTTATCATTGTTTATTACTTTTTTTTGTTGGTAAGTAAGATCTATATTAAGTATTAACGTTATTTACATAGTTGTATGCGGTATTTCAGATACCAAAAGATGCTCAGACAATCCTCTAAAACCATAAGATGCCAAGTCTGAGAGCTTGTCCCTATGGGGAAACTAGGCCAAAATTGAAAGATAAACAGTCTAAATAGAATCCCAGATAAGCACTAGTGCAAGTTAACAACTAAGAAAATTCTAATGGTCTAAACATACAAAAACACTAACAGAGTTTGATTAAAAGAATTGAACATCATGTTAGCCATTGGAAGGAGGCACCTCAGGGGCCCTCGAGGCAGAATCCACCATATTTCCAGCAATTGAAGAAGACTCCGCCCACGGACAATCAACAATAGGAATCTAGAAGGAGCTAACGTGGCGCTTGGCAATCCAAGAGACCGTCAAGATGAGTTGAGTGTTATGTTTCTCCAGGGTTTCCATGTGTTGCTTGAGTTGTCTAAAATTATTGTTCTCTTTAGGAAGCATCCCTAAAGCCACCATCATTTTTGTGTGCCAATAAAGTTTGAGAGTCCTATAAAATTTGGATTTTTTGGTTATGGTGCAACCCAGATAATGGATAATGCCTCCCACTTGATGTTTGATCTCCTCGCCTTCTTTGAATTCTCTGACCAATTTCATTTCATCTTCTAGGGCGAGCATAGAAACTTGATCCTCCTGAGGGACAAACTCATGATTAAACTTTGTTGCCTCAATGGCTACATTAGTAGCACCTGAGCGATCAACAGGGGAAAGTCTAGGCCACCTCCCATGGGGAGCCATAATGAAGCAAGGTTGAGGGTAAATAGCAAGCCTAACATAGACAAGGTAAGAATACCAACCAAATAATAAAGTATACTAAACTAGATAGTAGAACCAGAAAGCTTTGAAAGCCTCAACTTGATCTGTCATCAATTTAACCTTCCTAAAGCCATCACACCATCAAGAGCGGAGAGTACATCAATGCCAATGCTCTACATTTTCATGAGGATCAATATCATTCGACATCGTGTGAGGAGAACTTTGATCATGTGAGCCATCTCCCCCCCATTCAAATCTTTGGTCACATTCATAATTGACTTCATCATCGACGCATGGGCATCGTATAGGTGATGAGACATCTAGAGTCGCCACCCTCTCGATTGTTGTCCTATCACGTTTGACACATGGCACCCCATCCGAGGAATTGTTTATTACTTTTATATTAAAACATAGTAAAAATAAAAGTATTGTGTCACTACAATTTTTGTAAAGCGACATTTAAAAAAAAGAAGTAATTAGATTATAAATTGGGATAAAAATATATTTATATTTTTAAAAGACAAAGTTAAAAAAAAAATACAAAATACATATAAGAATTTTAATTTTAATTTAATATAAAAAAAAATCTATATTATTTTTTATTAGAATCAATATAAATCCAAATATATATCCATTTTAATATGTATATAAGTATTCCCGAATGGGGTGACAAGTGGATGGAAGTGGGAGCCAGGTGGCGCCAGGCAGCGCAGGGAGCTATTAATCCCTGTCGCCAGCCTCTTGTCCCCCCAGTTCAAATGACTTGTCCCCCCGGTTCAAATGACTAAATGAAGGTGTGTTGGGCACTCCAAGGAGAATTAAGGGAGCCATGCATGAACCAGGCTGGGTGTACCTGCACTAGCCTTGCAGTCACCTCAGCCTTCATGGCTCCTGCCCACGTCAACTTGCAAGGTTTTATGGAAGTTGGGATGTCAGACAGTTCTCTCATTCCTCCTTGGCATTTTNAAGGTGTGTTGGGCACTCCAAGGAGAATTAAGGGAGCCATGCATGAACCAGGCTGGGTGTACCTGCACTAGCCTTGCAGTCACCTCAGCCTTCATGGCTCCTGCCCACGTCAACTTGCAAGGTTTTATGGAAGTTGGGATGTCGGACAGTTCTCTCATTCCTCCTTGGCATTTTCCCCATCTACTCCTCGGCCTTCTCTAGATCTTCCATAGCCTTTTTGCTTTGCGCCTGCCCACGCCTTCTCTGGATCCGTTCATCAAGGCTCGCAACATGCCCAGCGAGCGAGGCAAGTCTAGGAGAGGCCCACTGTATTACAATGCCTTCACTAGACACAATCGTATCCCCCCCTCCCAACTCGCCCTCATTATATCCAGTCATCTCAGGCCTCAGCAAAGCCAGCCCCCCACCCTAATTCCCACCAATTACCTTAGTAGCGGCCCTTCCATGAAAGAAACGCCCCCTCCCGAGAATTATGCCCCTTCGCTCAGTTGTAGCCTTGGAATTGACCCTCCAAGAGCCCACTCTCCAGACCATTTCTATGGCACCGGTTCCTATGTGGTGGAGAAAGATATTCCCCCTAGCTGGCAAGTGGCCACTCCCTTGAAAGCAATGGCAGCGGTGGACACAGAATGGGACGCAGTAGACATAACAGATACAGGGGATGCAGCTGAAGCAGTGGATGTAGTGGAAGAAATGGACAGAGACATGACGGAGGAACCACCTCCGCCGACCCCAATTCGATTTGCAGAGGAACACCTTCAGCTCATCTTCGAGCTGCGGCAAAAAATGGATGAACATGACCATATCCAGAACTTCTTGGGACAATGCTTGGACCTCTCGATGGAAGCGATGACGACTGCTCCAGCTAGAAAACGATGTCCAACCTGTGGACAATTCTTTGTACCAGCCTACAATGCTCAGGGATGGCCGAGTCCAAGTTAGCACTCTCAGGTTTTATGGTTTCTTTTTGCTTTAGTCAATTTTGTGGAGAATTAAAATTCTTTGTAAAGCTATGTAAGGCAGTGGGCCATAACCACTGCAGAGTAGAACATTCTGATCTTTTTTTTCAAA